>CM053566.1:86530190-86608129 GCA_028646485.1 Cryptoprocta ferox
GTGTGGAAGGTCTCCAGAAAGGACCAACAGGCTGACCTCTTGGGTTTTAATGGAGGCTTCTTTGAGTAGCCACCATTGATTAAGTCCTTGGCCATTGGCCGAATCAGCCTCCAGCCCCTCCCCTCTCCAGAGGTGGGGGTGGGGCGGAAAGTTCCAACCCTCTGACCACCTGCTTGGTCCGTCCTGGCAACAGCCCCGCCCTTGAGCGGGGTCTAGAAGTCTCCTTCATGAAGACATCCTTGTCACCTTCCTGGCTCTGAAGTGTTCCCAGGAACTTTGGATGAAGACCAAACATATCTGAGAAGTATTTTGGTCCTCTGAACGACGAAATATGAACTTCTCCTAAATCATTATATTGCAGGTTCTGAGACCCACCTCTAAGATAAAGCAGGAAATCAGTGAAGACCTGTGGCCCCTAAGGTGACCAAGGAAATGCCACAAAAGCCAGCCGGTGTCAAACAGGACAAGTCAGCACGTAGTTGCATGTGTCTTACATTAAATTACTAACACAGGACTCGGGTCCAGGAACACACGGGCATGGGGCCGGTAGGTAGCAGACCAGCCTCAGGAGGAGCCCCAGGTGCACACTGTTGGTACGATTGGACAGGATGTAGCTTTTTAAATGCATGAAACTTGGACGTATGTAGCCCACGTTAATTTTCAAAGTGAGAGTAAGCCGTGTGTGTTGTCTTAATCTGGAAGCTGCCTTTAATCCCTTCTGCAAAATCTAAACCATTTAAACAAGTCAGAAATATGAAATACTGTTTTTTTTCTTTTTTTGGTGCCAGATGAAATCCATTCTCTCATTTTTCCCTCAGTGTCTCTGTCTCCGAGTCTGTCTGTATCTCACACACACACACACACACACACACACTACATATATTCTTTTAATAAGAAAAAAAATCAGTAGTCATTATCCACATGAATTCAATGAGGAAATGTAAATCTGACAGCCCTTATTATCACCCAAGGCACAATGACGTAGACCCACAATTGTAGATCTGCTTAACGTAACATATCAAATATTAGTGTCAAATGGAAGCAGGGGCAGATAATTTTAGAGAGTTGTTATTACATGACATTTAAAATCATATGCTATGTTCCGCAACACTCAAAGAAAGATAAAAATGAAAAATGAAGTTAATGAAAAGTTATTGCCTTCCTGACGATTGCAGAATCAGGCACTTTACATTATGATAAAATCTTTCTGGAACACTAAAGCTTACAGAAAATAATAATTTAGGAGTGAATCACCGTCGTGTGAAGCTCCCAGCCCCATGTCCGCAAATAGTCTTCCCAGCGCAATGACGCGTCTTTATTTTTATCATCACGTGGGATTTATGAATCCACGTCCCTGCAAGAGCCCCCATGACGGCTGTCATAGACGGATGCGCTGCACCCAAACTCCCCTCGGAAGGCTTCCTCCCCAGTCTCCTGTGTGGGTGGCTGTGTGCGGTTGCGCTGGGAGAGCTGCCCCTCCACCCGGTGGGTGCGTGGCTCCCGTGGGGGCGCAGTGGCGGACGCGAGCTCTGGGCTTGCTCGGTTTACGGCTGGACCCACCTTTGGGGAGGGTCTGCTGGGAGTCGGGGCGCCCGTCCACTTAGAGAAGAAGCGTCCGGCACAAAGCCACCAAGGACTATTTTACCCTTTGTTGAAACTCAAACTTGAAACCATGAATTTGCAAAATAGTATCAACAGGGTGTAAGCTGTATGGGTTTTGGGTTTATTTGTTTGTTTAAGTTTATTTATTTATTCCCAGAGAGAAAGACAGAGCGTGCAGTCAGGGGAGGGGCAGAGAGAGGAGCAGAGAGAGAGAATCTCAAGCAGGCTCTGCCCTGTCAGTGCAGAGCCTGACTCAGGGCTCGATCTCACCAACGGTGAGATCGTGACCTGAGCCGAAATCGAGAGGCGGACACTTAACAGACCGAGCCACCCAGGCGCCCCATTTGGTGTTTTTTGAATGCTCACAATATGCAACACACATGTGAGAATATTTGTCCTTTCTGGATCCTTCTGTCTGGACTTCTCAGTGGCCCCTGAATCATGATCTCTGTCAGTCTTCACACCGGCATCCAGCTTCTGAAAAGAAGCCCTTTCATCTCAAAGGTTTCACTTTCAGAGGCCGTTCTCCTTGCTCCAGAGTAAGTTTCACGATCCTTGGCTGGACATCCGACCTCCCTATGGTCTCACGTTTATCTACCTCACTGTGCTCTATTCGGAACGTGGTCAAATAACTCAGACCCGCTCCCGTGCTCTGCACGCTCCGCGTCACCTCAGCTCTTGCCTCCCTGGGGGCCCGTCCCAAAGGTCTCCATTCTCCCCAGCCCGTGACACTCAAGTGTG
Organism: Cryptoprocta ferox; assembly: GCA_028646485.1. Classification (NCBI taxonomy): domain Eukaryota; kingdom Metazoa; phylum Chordata; class Mammalia; order Carnivora; family Eupleridae; genus Cryptoprocta; species Cryptoprocta ferox. The sequence goes on from CM053566.1 coordinate 86,532,534, forward strand.
GTGGCACCTATGTGCCCACAGGCGAGGGTTTGGTCCGCTCCCTGCCCTGCGGTCCTCAGGGCTGGAGATTAGCCCACCTCAGACCCACACCGGCATCTCCTGCTGACCAGTGGGCTTTCTGGCCAAACGGTGCCCTTCTCTTGAGAAGATTTCTGTGTCGCAGGAAACACAGGCTTCGATCACGTGAGCAAGTGAGCAATGGCCCATTTTCCCAAATGGCTGCACGCTGTTGCCGTCGGTGTGCAGCCCGCGGGTCCACGGCCTCGCCAGCACCGGGGGCCGTCCTCCCTCCTCGTGTGGCGGTCACTCGACTCTGGCTGTGTTTCCCTCATGTGCGATGGCACCGTATGCCGTCTCCGGTGCCTTTACTGTGTTGCTGAGTATCTGTTAAATCGTCCATTCACGCTTTTGTTGGATTTTTGTTTTCCATTTATTCATTTTCTTCTCACGAGGGCACCACCAAACTGACAATTAAAAAGGAAGATTTTAGCTTAAAGTTCGGCCACAAAGTCAACGTGAATCTTGTTCTCAGACGCTGGCGCACATGGTCAGCGCGTCTCGGGAGCAGACTTTTCCTCTGCGTGGCCTCCAGCCGGGGTCAGAGCCACTGGGAGGAAAAGATCGTTCGGCCCCTGGATTTGCCCTTTCCCATAATTCATGGCATCTGAGGAATTCCCTCTTCAGAACCCTCAACCACGCATTGGACACTTTTTTTGGAAATATGTTAGCTGACATTTGTATCGCTGATGTGGCGGGTTTACATTTCTAGCTCTTTGCTGACTTCATAACCGAGCATCTGAGGCTTTGCAGCAGAATGTGGCTTTTTCCCCGACCCCCTGCCCAGTCCGGCTGACTCCACCCCTCCCACTGGTCCCAGCAGTGAGGATAGAGCTGGGATTACACACTTGTGCTAAGGAAATGTGGCTTTTATTTGCTTCTGATGGCCTGGTTTTCCATAAGACTTAATTTTGTTTTAATTTTATCCTTTACTAGAACATTTTCAAAACCTCCCCATTCTTGGGGGACTGCCCACCTCAAAATGATTTCTGGGAGCTGGATGGCTTTCTGAGCTGGCTAATCCTCCCTGAGTGGAGAGCACAGTTTTGGCAACAATAGTTCCCAGTGACATCCATGCAGGAACAGAAAATCAAGTTAACGCTGGAAAAATTTGCTTTCCTTAGAGGTAAGCTTCCTGAGGGCAGAGTTTAGTCTCTGCAGATTCCAGGACATGTCCGACCGATATTCAAAATCACCTATGGATTAAAAGGATGCCTTCCATGTTTAGAGTCCTGCTGTAGACAGGTGACAGGGACAGTAACTCCAGCGCTGTATCCCCAGGACTGTGTTGGCACCGAGCGCCTGCCTGGAGGGGGTGTCACCTGCAAGCACGAGGCCGGCGTGCCGGCTGCAGGGGACAATCTGACTGAGGCAGAGGAAGGAGGCAGTGTCGCGGAGGCTGGAGGCCGAGGAGAAACCTCTAATGAGACAGGCTAATTTCAATATAAAGGGAGCACGTCTCTAAATTAATTTAATGAATCAAGCATCACCAGAGGGGGACAATTTGCTGTTTGCGGGCACAGCCATGACCAGACATTTCTGCCCTAGTATGACAGTGGTAGTCAGATGCTCGTCAGGTGTTTCCCCTGCCGGTTTCTGTCAGATGACGTCTCAGAATTAATTACGTCAAGCAAACAATTACATCTTTAAATTACGTGAGTTCAGAAAACATGGCTATTGCTCACCGAAAGTTGGGAGCTTTCTTGGTTTGTTTTTTTGTTTGTTAATTTCTTGTTTAATTAGCTGCATTATTATTACTTGTATTTTTGTAAAAAGAAGTTTAAATTTGAATTGAAGACATGAACAGCCACATTTTTGATTTGCAACCCTTTTATTCACTCCCAGCAAATGATCAGTAACTGGCCACGCGGGAGGGAAGTGAACGGTGTTCCCGGAGATTTCCTGGTCTGGATGAACACTTGCTAAAACATGAATGTGTGGCGACTGCATTCTCGGGGAAAAACCAGCGCGCTGACTGCTTCAAGGTCAACCTCAAAGCTGGCCTGACCTCATTTCTAATTGTGACAATCTACATATTTCTGGCCCGGGAATGGGATGCCTCTGGGTGACCAAAGAATTTTCTACAATCTTGGAAGTCAGTATTCTTTGAGATGGATGGGTATTGTTTTGGCTTATTCTTTTTTTTATTATGTGTTTTTGGAAGAAAGTTATAAAAACCAGTTTGACCCCGTGCCCATGTAAATCCACGTGTCTTCCCCAGGAGGTCCCCGATGTCCCGCCAGGAGCTTCCGAGCTGGGGCCCCACGTACAACCTCAGTGGCAGCACGGCCGTGGTCAGGAAAGGGTGAAGGCGCCGAAGCCTGGCTTTGGCACGGAGCGAGCGCCCTGCCCGAATTCCACACCAGCTGACTTGAGTGTAGCTGTGCCGGCCTCTTGGAAATGCCATCTCTGTGCCAATGAGGTCAGTGCAGGGCACCGGGGACGATTAGAAGGCTCTGGAACGGGAGAGGTCTGGTGCGTGCTTATTAAAATGTAGGAGCCGAATTAGCTCTACCTACGTAGCATTCATCCATCACATAATTCATTTCGGTTCTCTGTAATGTTAATGAGATATGAAAAGCCTTTTCTCCACTTGCAAGGTATCAGCGTAGTAACATTAATGACACAGAATCAGCCCTAGTGAATGGGAGAGAAAGCGCTCACCTACACTATAATTTATAATTGGCCTACTCAGGGGACCTAAGCCTTTTTGCAAGAAAACCGGGGCAGTTTGAGCTTTCAAATATGTTCCTTTCAAGCTCGCATTGTCACAGAAAAGGTCTGAAAGAATCCGTTTGCATCTAATTCAGACCTCAGTGTTCTAGTCTGAAAAGACTCAAAGAAGAAAAGAAAAGAGAAGAATAAACCCTCCGGCTTCTCTAAGGCCCGTGTGTGACACCAGGATTTGTCGGCATAAAAATGTCCTTGTGACAGACATCATTATATCATTGCAGGAAGGGAGAGAGTGAATAGGCCCCCAAATATTTCTGGCACGGCTCCAGCTGCGGGCAGAGTATGGCAGTCCCTCTGGAAGTCAGTCTCTCCGCTTCCTGGGGACGGCAGGCCTGAAGAGGGCCCGTTGGGTAACGCTTTATTTTAAGAGTCCATCCCTGGGTGCTTAACTACTACTAATTTAGGACAGTGGCTGGGGGAGTGATGTTGGTGAGTCACATACACAGCAAATGATTCCAGTGCAATTGGTTTTATTGCAGCGAACGCCGCGGAGGCGAGGCGTTATTGATGGGAAGCTCGGAGAAGTGGGCTGCGGTCTGTGAGCTCTGCCTGGTGGCCAGCTCGGAGCCAGAGCCGCGGGCCCTCGGGCAGGCCCCACAGTGACCCGGAGCCGGCGAGGGAAGCTGTCCCATCACACGGCTGGGATCAGGCCTGAGAGGCCAGAACCAGGCTACACTGACCTAAATATTGACGAGGATCGCAGAATTCCTATTTTTACACTAATTGTAGGGACCCCATGAGCCCAAGTGAGCGACACCCCTGTGTCACGTCAGTCGGATTTTGCACTCATTGTCTTAGTTCCAGGCTGGCCTGGGATCATTTTCTGCCCAGAATCCCAGCCGTGGCCCCTCGCTCTGTGCCCATTTCCTCCAGGTGCCCCGAGTTCCAGAGCCACATCCGCCGGTGACTCTGCACCATGCCCTGCACCTGCCTCGTGGGCGCACCAGACTTAGTGTGAGCAAGCCCGTGTGTCCTCGTCCACACAGCAGTGTGACCCGTCAGTCATGATAGTGATAGATAATACTATGTGAATGTGAGTTTGACTCTCTTCTTACAATTGAGCATAAAACACTTTTAAGAAGATAATACATTTTTTAAATTTTTTAATGTTTATTTATTTATGTTTGAGAGAGAGAAAGAGAGAGAGAGAAACAGAGCGTGAGCAGGGGAGGGGCAGAGAGAGAAGGACACACAGAATCTAAAGCAGGCTCCAGGCTCTGAGCTGTCAGCAGAGAGCCTGACACGGGGCTCAAACCCACAAACCTCGAGATCATGACCTGAGCCGAAGTCAGACACCCAACCGACTGAGCCGCCCAGGCCCCCCGAGAAATTAATTTAAATAATTAATGGAGAGAGCACAGTAGTCATCTATTCTGGAAAAATCTATACATGCCATAGAGAAGCCATGGTTTTGATTACTCTCTGCACACACACAGGGGCACCGAGTATATCCGTGTGCACAACCTGTGAGGTTGAATAAGGCTGAATGGTGTCCGCAACTCTGAGAGGCACGAAGATCATGGGCTCAAGCCCGGCCATCGGCTCCCAAGGGGGAAAGCTGAGAGCTGGTGTTGTACCGAGGGGTCAGACCAGCTTGCAGGCCAGCAGCGTGGGTGTCTGGGCTCATGCTGGTGACGCTACCATATGTGTATCGTGGGATGGCGGACAGGGAAGCCGGGCTCCCATGATGGAGGGGACGTCGCAGGTGACCCGCACGGGGTGGGGGTTATGCGTGCACGGCTCAGTACGGGCCCAGACAGATCCATGTAGAGATAGTTACAGTGCTGGCGGACACGGGGTCAGTATGCACACATGCCTTTCATTGCAGGTCAGCTGAGGGTCTAGCAGCAAGGAGCATACCTGGAGCCCGGATCCTGGTTTCCGATACGATTGTCAGCACAAGGACCCAGCCATCCTTGGAGAAATGACTCATCCCAGAACTGGCCAAGGAATGCACGAGAGCCGGGCGTGTCCTGCAGTGCTAGAAATAAGGAAGCGCAAAAACAAGGCAGCCGAGGCACACCGGAGCCGGTGGGAGGAGCTCCTGGTGCCCGAAGCTGGGACGACGTTGGTAGGGAGATAAACAAACGCACAAATGCGGCTGGGCTACCGCTGGGTGAATACATTTCCATGAGTCATGCTGATTAAATAAATGATTGAATAAGAAAATAACTGGAAGAGAAGAGAGACACACCTACCATGCAGAAGAATTCCAAATAATTTACGTAGAAACTCTGTCCTCAAGGGGTAGAGTGCAAGCCCGCTTTGCAAACTGCGGCCTCCTTCCGGGGGGCACCGCGTGGATAGGGGAGGCCTGACAGACACCACCTGCACCACCAGGCAGTCAAGGTCAGCATCAACAGTGAAAATTAAGGTGATGGGTGTACCTTGATAAGATGCTCTGTGAACGACACCTTACCTCTGTGGCCTTCTACCCCTCAATTCACATCCCTGGGCTAATCACGAGAAAAACACTAGGCAAATCCCAGCAGAGGGACAATATACAAAATTCCTGACCAGTGCTCCTCAAAATTGTTAGCATGGAAAATAAAGGAAATCTGAGAGACAGTCCCAGAGCAGGAGAGCTTACGAAGACATGCTAACTGGATGTAACGGAGGGTCCTGGATGGGATAGAAACAGAAATAGAAAAACGGCATTGGGTAGAAAATAAGGAAATGTGAATAATGTATGGTCTTTAGTTGATAATAACGCATCAGTGTTGACAGATTAATTGCAACAGACACAGCTTACTAACGTGAAGATGCTAATAGCAGACGAGACGGGGTGTGGGACCCATGGCTCTTCTCTGAACTTCGCGATGTTTCTGCCCAGCGAGAACTAATCTGATGGTAAAGTTATTGTTTAAAAAACTAGCTATGGGACACACAGAGGGCCTCATCTACTAGGGAGAGAGGTTTGGGCAGTAGGGATTTTGTGCAGTGGCCCCATCACTGTAATCCATCAGGAAGCCTTCCCAGTGGGGTGCAGATGGTTTCGTACACAGGTGGACAGGGGGCCGGGACACCCTCTCGGTGCTGTCAGGGCTTGAAGTGGATACGCCTGGAGCCCTACGTGCCTCAGATTGCAGCCTCAACTCACAGTTTGTAGAATGATCTAGAAGGAAACCATGTAGGTGTATATGTACGCTAGCTGATGACCATAATTGAAATTCAAACTCATAATGGCGTAGAATGCAGCGAGATGAATTCATCAAGCAGAGGTTTAAGCATTCGAAGCAAATGTTTGAATATCCGCAAGAAGACATAGTTGTAAGAATTCCAAAGCCAAGGAAATCACAGAAGCCATTTCTCAACACAGTTGGTGTTGGGCTCACAGAGCTGGGAGGCCGCAGGCCGGGTCCAACCCCGACTTCCCAGGTGAGGAGACCGGGTTAGCAGTCGGCAGAGTTACTGCGCAGCCTGGGGGGGCCTGTCGGTGCTGCTCTGCTCGCTCCCCCTCCATGCTGTGTGCGCATCACAGACGTGTCTCCGAGACCTTGCACGGCTTCGCCACCTTCCCTAACCCACCCGCAGCTTGGAAAAGGGCTTTAAGGTAGCACCAAAGTTACAGGAAATTGAGACATTTCCCCTTGGTTTCGAAGGGCTCAGTGAGTTGGTTGGTGACCGAAAGCCTCTGTAATTGGTGTAAAAACAAATACTCAGCTTCGTTTCAACAGCCCACTAAGAGCAGCAACAGACGTAAGGCAGCTTTGGGCTCAGAACTCTTCCAAGGTGCCAACGTTCAGAAGCCGAGATGGAGAGGCTAGCATTTTCCGGAGTTTCTGTTAAATCTGCCTGAGACCCCGAAGGTACCACACGGAAAATGCCTGCCTCCACAGGCGTAGACAGCCCTGCGCAAGACCCCTCTGCCCCCAGAGAAGGTGGGGTTCCGCGCCTCCACGTGTCATTTCCCCGCCAAATCTGGGGAAAGGGACCAGGAATCTTGTTGGGAAATATATACACATTTGGGAAAAAATGAACTTGGGTTTTAGTTTTATAGCCCAAATAATTTTTAGCTGAAGAAAATAATAGAAATGAACAACAGACATAAAACTTTAGCCTGTGTAAATTAAATGGTTCTGCTGCATTAACTGCATAAGGCCATAATCCTCTCCTCCATAAACTATTACATGCGCGGCAACATATCTGATTTATGGGGTGTGGAATCGATGGGAAAAAATTAATGCTTGAAAAACATATTAGAGACATTATTGAACAGATTTTAATTGAGATTTGATTTCAATGCCCCTTATCCACATGATTAATGGGTCCTACCCCTCGACTGCTGCAGTCTGAAAAGAGTCCTTAATATGACAATTAAGTATCTGTCTTTAGGTTTTATGGAACGCCCCTCCCCCAGACACTTCATCAGTACAGTGTGGCTTTTGTGCAGATTAAATTGAGACTCAATTTTCTCTATTTTCCAGCACTTACTTATGTTTTATGACAAGCACTAAATCAATTTTATGCTATTATTGATTTTTTCTTAAATGGACACAAACCATTTCGCCTTTTGCCCTTCTTTTCTGCCTCCCTTTCCTCACTGTATGCGTGATATACGGCCAGCGGCCGCGATTTCCGGCGCTCCCCGACATTTCCACGGGTCGGCCAACTCATTCCGTTTTTTACAACATCAGAATTGACAAACTTAACCTGGAATTCTATCAAAACTTATATATTGTGGCAGGGGACGGGGCTGGGGATGCTTGGGGTCCTCACTCCTTTTCTTCCCCAACAAGAAAGCCTCAAGGTTAATTCATTTCCTTGTAAGTTCTGGCAAGATCTGTCCTATAATATTGCCTAAATTTTTTGAGCAGAAGCTGAAGCTATAATTTTTCTAACATCCTTGAAGTCTAATTAATATAGCAATAGAGGAAGAATCTATTTCATGGCTCGCAGGGAAAGGGCATTATCTACAAGGTGCAATAACTCCTTTGAGATGCTTGGCGACAGCTAGTTGTATGCCATGCAATTAAGAAGCTCCCGGATCTTCGGGGCTTTATCCTCTATGACCTATGGCAAAAATTAACTGCTGCCTTGGGCAAAAGAAGTAAGAATAGGTACATAATTTGTAATCAGATAGCATTTTTTTTCCGAGTGAAGAATTATACATGAAGAAAAACAGCTAGCAATCCAGGCTGCTGCGAAGGTCCCACATTGATTTGTGGTTCAGCTGCTCGTCTTTGAAAATACAATCATATCTAGGTGCAAACGGCTGTTTTCTTCGTGTTGGCTAAAAGACATGCAAATAAGTACAATTATTGCACTCTATCCTGTAATTAGCACATTTTATATATTTTATTTTAAAAGGTTAATAGCTAAGCTACATACAGACCTGAAGACAGAGTGTTTTTTCTCTCCTATCTGTAAAAATAGACGGTAACTATTCGTATTGTAGCACTTGCGAATTTCGGACACAATAAAATTTGCAAATTCAAACGCAGAAGTCATGTGCTTGTGGGTCGGGTTTTTTTTCTGCTTTTTTACCTGTAAACTTTGGAGAAAAAGGGAGAAAGAATGCCTAGTAACCAAGAAGTCCACTCTCTTTGCTCTGTCTGGTTCTTCTTGTTTTCGATCTCAAGCTGTTCTCAAGAATATTTCTGTAAAATATTACAACTCTCTGTTCGGGTCAGCCGTAGGTTTAAACATAAACACTGTTCAAATATTCAACACAAAGGCCCACAGCTTACGGTTACATATTTAGACACGACAAGTCATTCTCACATTGCGGGACCCCGGAAGTTTGAGTTAGGGGCGCGTTCTACAGCCATCGGCCTGCGCGGCCCTGTGACGGGGTGGGCGCCCGCGCAGGGCAGAGGCTGGCGGGATGCCCGCCCCACCGCGTCCCCACTGGGGCCCCCATGGAAGGTGTGATTCAGAAGCACCGATGTCAAGGCTCACGACCGTCCAGGTGGTTCCACTCCTCGTGAGGTCGGGAAGACGGGGAACACGTGATTCGGCATCCCTGCCGCGCCCCAGAGAGAAAGCCGTCAGGTGGCCGACTCCCGAGAGGCTCACACACAGGGGTCACTGCCCTCCGTGTGTGCAAACACGTGCAAGGCGGCAGGACAAGCACCAGCAGAGAAAAGATGTAACGGGTCAGAAAAGAGAATTCAGTGAAGGAAAATTATTTAGAAAACATGAATATGAAAACGTGCTGAAAAATGTTTATTTATTTTCAGAGAAATAGAGAGTGGGGGAGGGGCAAGGAGCGAGGGAGAGAGAGAATCCCAAGCAGGCTCTGAGCTGTCAGCACAGAGCCCGACGCGGGGCTCGAACCCACAAACTGTGAGATCATGACCTGAGCCAACGTCCAGAGTCGTACGGACACGCGTCCGATCGAGCCCCCAGGTGCCCTGAGAAGGACCTTGAAGACTTGAGGCTCCGACTTTACCGAATGCAACACCGAGCAGGCGGTCTCCTCTTCTGAGGACAAGGCTCATCTTTCCGGGGAGGCTCATCCGCCGGCTCCACCGACATGGGAGGCAGCAGCCCTGACCCCGGGGCAGCGGTGCCGGGCGAGCTGGATAGGAAACCACGTGTGTGACTGGCTCCTCCCTCCTGCCTGCACTGCCTGGATGGCGTCGCTTCTGTCTTCCCAAGTCACAAGGAAGCGCTCTGCTCTGTCAGTGACCGTGATGTCCCGACAGCAGTGGCCACACTGACCAGGACGCACCTCCCCAGCAGCCCCTCAGGGCGAGGAAAGCACCCACAATGCCTGCCTCTCACCGCCAGCACGTGTGGCCTCCCTGTCTAAGCTGGCAAGGCTGGGTGCCAGGGTCAGGGGCTGGGGTCAAGGGCTGGGGTCGAGGGCCAGGGTCCAGGACCAGGTTCAGGGACCAAGGGCCAGGGGCTGGGGGCCAGGGCCAGGGGCCAGGGTTGGGAGCCAGGGGCTGGGGGTCGGGGTCAGGGTCAGGTTTGCAGGCCTCAGGCACAAGGCCAGAAGCACAGGTGATGAGGTTATTCATCGTCAGCGCAAGGGCTGGAAGCCTCCAGACCCCGAGCCACCTCTGGGCGCCCGCACCCGCGCTGCCCCACAAGCCCAGCAAGGCTGCTGGGCCTCCCCGGCCTCCGCGTCCTGACCATAAATTCAGGGGCGTCCTTATGCTCCTTTGGCATTCCCACCTACGCCTCTGCCCTCCGACTGTACCGATAAATTCAGGAAAGAACTGGAAGTACTAGTCCTCCTCTCCCACCAGGTCCTATCTTCACAGAACTTCAGCCAGAATAACTGGGGGATTATTTAGCAAACAAACAAAACGAACCAAACAAAAAAATCCACGCTGCATAAACCAAAATACAAAGACCATGTTATGTACACAGTAGGCACTTGCATTTCAAAGATGCACACGTCCTCCCGCAGACGGTGAGTGGATGCGTACACGCCGGAGACGGAGAAACAGACAAAATGGCTGCCTTCGTGCCGCTTACGTTCTGGAAATGGACGCAGCGTCAGTAAGGAGAATGTTGACAGGATGACACGGCGGTGACTCCACGAGGAAAGTCCAGCAGGAGAGGACCCCGGGCGTTTGTGATAATGAGGGTCTCGTTAAAGGGATTAAACACCGGAACACTTCAATCGGCAGAAATACGTTCTCTTAAAGAAACACACGGCACGTCGTTTATCGCGACAGGCGACTGACTGACCCGAGGGTGAAGCCGGCCACACGCCAGAGCCGCGGCCAGGCGCGTTCTCCCATCGACAAGCTCCCTGAAGCAAATTCCGACTCCACACAAACCGAAGTTTGCGACTTCAAGTAAGTCACGACGGAACACCGGCCTGTCCGGCCGCCGTCCACTCTCGTCCGCATCACGGAATTCCTACGAAGACAAAATCCTCCGGCCTTCGGGTGAGCATGAAGCTGGCTGTGGCTCCCGGGCCCATTTGCTCCGTAGCTTCGATTTCCGGCCTAATCAAGGAGACGGTTGCGTTCTTCTTACACGAATTGGGTCCCTGCGGCTCAGGACACAGCGCGGGCTGCGGCTTGTGTCGGGGTGGCCTCGGACGCCCCCCGCAGCCGCGCTCCTCGGCGCGGGGCCCCTGCAAACTGGGTCGTGGGGACCTCCCAGCGCCCCTGCGCGCCGGCCGGCGGGAGCGAGGGTCCCCGTCTGCCTTGCGCCTGCCTGGCCTCTGCCCCCCGCCCCGGCCCGGGCCTCTCCCCCTCCTCACCGGGCCCTGTCCTCGCCTGCCGGCCTCTTCCACCCTCCCCCGGCCGGACGCGGTCGTCTGAACGGGGAGCGAGGCCGGCGGCCACCGGGGCCAGGGCCACGTGACCTCGCCCTCGTCTGGACGTGCCTCGCTGGGCCACTGCCGCCGGCCGGCTCCCGGCCACTCGGGACCCCCGCTGCGGCGGCCGCGCTCCGGGACGTCGAGGCGGGCGCGGCGGGGGCCGACGGGGAAGGAAGGGGCGCCCGGCTGCGTCTGCGGGGCCCCCCTCGCCGGCCGGCGCGCAGAGGCCCACCTTCGGGGCGCAGCCGGCGCGGGAGGCCGAGCGCCCGGGCCGTTAGAAACGCGCGGAGAAATTGCCTCGGTCCCCGTAGAGGCATCCGGCAGCCGCCCGGCCCAGCCTTTCGGCGGTAATATGCTCCTATCAGCCTTAATAGCCCCGCGCTGGATTCCGGAGGTATTATGGATTGTACAGCAAGCATATTGTCATTAAATTAAATTTTCAGAACATTCCCCAGCTCATCACAAATACCACAGAGAGTAATCATAATCGGTTCTCAACACATGTGTAATTGCCTTCAGCTGGCGTTTTTTACAGTTGACATTGCTCAGCAGTGATAAGGTGATTGGCGATTTGAATACACAGCTTGCTCCCTGGCTGCCGTAATTGAAATATGGTACGTGTGAATGGAAGATTCCATTAAGACCTAGGATAATCACCTGACACGAGCGTGATTGAGTCTACAATCTGCCACTGGGGCTCTCGGGGAGCTCCGCCACGGAAAGCAGCCGCGAGGCCGAGGCGCCTGCGCCGGCTGCAGGGCTGCGGGGCTGCGGGGCTGGCACTCGGCGCGGCGTGGGGATGGCGTGTGGCCCAGAGACCGGGCAGGGCCGGCGGCCGTCCTCCCCCCACCGTCCCCGTGCCCCTCCTCCCTCTCCCCGCGTCTCCTGCTCCCGTCCTTCTCTCTCCTTCTGTCATCAGGACCCTGCCTCGCTCCGTCTGCTGCCTCCGGATGCACGTGCACACGCGCACACACACCCGGCTCCTGATCCAGATTCCGAGTAAAGAGGTCACCTCGGGAAGACTCACCAGGAGAACCCAGGAAGCATTTTCCTGCCCTGGAGTGCCTGGGTCTCCACGCACACCCAATCACCCATACACACGCGTGTGCGCACACAGGCACACACACACATCCACCCATAAATACATGCCCACACATTCACCCGTACACACATGCGCACACATTCACCTGTTCACATGCGTGTGCACACACGGGCGCGCACACACATCACCCGTACACACGTGTGTGCAAACACATTCACTTGTACACACGCGTGCACAGGCACACACACATTCCCCCATATACACATGCGTTGAAACACATTCACCTGTACACACCCACATGCATGCACACATACACATGCACACAGGGGCACACAGGCACACGTGCACACAGGCACACAGACATGCAAGCATGCATATGCACGTGGCACATGTGTACACACATACACACGCACACGCGTGTACACACAGGCATGCATGTCCACGTTAGTATGCAGGCACACATGCACAAGAGCACATGCACACCCATACACACGCACGCAGGCACACCGGCACGCACATATCTGCACACACACTCGTGTGGCAGCGTGGAGGTCTGTCAGCGCCAGTCCCCAGGCCTGGGAGGGAAGAGTGTGTTCTCGGTGGACCTTGGCTGGACACACGTGCACTGTCCCATCGCCTGCCGGTGCAGCCCCTCCTGCGGGCCTCGCCTCCCGACTGCGCTGAGCAACGGAACCAAGGCCCAGCCAGCATCACGCGTCCTACCTCCTGACTACACGGCACCAAACACCTCAAGACCTTCGAAAATAGAGTTCATCGATTACGACCTGTTACACCCAGATAACAGTGTTCATTGGAGTATTATCGACAAGCAGCACGCACGCGGAAGTTCCGACTCTGCGTGGCACCAGAAAGGAGCCTGCAAGTCCCGTTTTACCAAATCTCCTCAAACCCACATGTGGCTTTAGAAACCTGGAAACACTGTTTGATTTAAAAAGCGGAGTTCGGCATCTAGAACTGCGGCAAACAGAAGAAATGAGGCATCAGAAGGAGCACGTGTGCGCCGTTCAGGCAGGATGTCCCCCTTCCCTGCGGCCTGGGCCGAGGGAAGCCAGGAAGCCAGGACACAGGGAACAGGCGGGCCTGGAAGACACGTCCCAACACGGCCACCGCCAGCATCGGTTCCTCAGAGCCCGAGGGTCCCGGAGGGAACGAGTCAGCAAGCAGCCATAACCAGATGTGGGAAGAGGCCTGCTTTCCTGGAAAGCCTCGTCTTCGGAGCGGGGGCTGCAGCAGCGGCACAGAGGGGGCGGGCACAGGGCCCCAGCGGGGGGAAGGGGGCTGCGCGGGGCCTGGACATCAGGCCAGGCTCCCACGTGCCCCTCGTCCTCACATGTGCGCACGCGCCAAGGACGTGCGCAGCCCGACTCCGGGGGACAAGGTGCTGGCCTTGCGCGCCCACGGCCTTCTGTAGTCTCTGTGTTGTTTCCACGTTGTCCCTCCTCTCACAGGTCACGATCTGCCCTGCCTGCCACACAATTTTCTCGTGGAAGTCATAAATGGATGATAAACGCGAAGTGGAAAAGCTGATCCTATGAAGCTCCACAGAAAACTAAATCCACGCCACCCCTTGCCAGAACAGACCTGCTGTCAGTCTATGGACTCGAGACTCACAGTAAAGGAAAACCGGCTTAATGACCATCCATCCATCGGGCGCAGGGGACAACAGCGGCTTTCGTCTGCGGGGCCCCACTGCTCCGAGCAGGCCTCTGACGCGGCTCGTGCGCCTTGACTTGCTGAGGAGTCAGGCTTCCTTCAGTCCCGATGGGCGCTTGGCGACAGGGGTGTCCTGTACCTTCCCCGGGCAGGGACAGCTCCCTATGAACCCCCAGTCTGTGCCTCCGCCCCTCCTGTCTGCCAGCGCTGGGCCCTCCAGGACAGCGGGGACCGCAGCTGTGACTTACCACTACAGATCTCAGATCCATCATTTCCTTCAACCCTCATCAGAAATGTGCAAGCCACATATTTTCATAAAACTCGTGTGGACACGGAGACCCAGAAAGGGAAGCCAAGCTGCCCAAGGAGATGGGCCTGGGGTTGCAGGTGTGCATCAGTCGTCACAACTGGGCAGGCCTGTGGAGTGGGGACCAGGCTTGCGGGGGCCACGGGCCTCAGCCCCTCTCCAGCGGGCACGCTTGCATCCGTTCCCCTACCTGACAGAAACACCCTCCTTCACGACAGAAGGTGGCTTCAGGAGGAGCCCCAGCCGCCTGCCAGCCTTATGCCCTTCCTGGGCAGAAATCATGGTGCACCATTCTGAATAAATTCATTCTGGGAGAAAATCCGCTTAAGATCTGATCACACGTGTTCCATGAGATTCAAATCTTACTGGGTCCAAACTCCACAACTCACACAGGTATCCATGACTTGGAAGATTTGGAAGAAACCACCTATATCTATGAACTAATAGGTCATGGAGTTTCTCCATTTTGTTAGGAACAGAGATAGACTTCTAAAGCCATCTTACTAGCAGCAAGAGATAGACTGATGGACTGCCCCAAATGAGGGATGCGGGCTGCTCCCTGCCCCCAAGGAGGGACGAGGGCTACTCCATGACCCCAAGGAGGGACACATTAGAGACGTCAGTGCTATCAACCTCTACTGTGCGTCCAAGTCATGTAGAGTCTAGACACAGGTAGGACTTGGCATTGGCTCAGAAGAGTCCGTTCTCCCACCTTGGTGATTCCAAAGACCAAGGAGAGCATCGTTCCCATTCCCCAAAGCTACTCTGGGTCCCCCTGTGGTGAAAGGCTCACACTGGCCAAGCCCCCACCGCCACTCCTGTCTGAGCACATACCCCATTGGTAGCTCAGGATCCAGGCAGGTGGTCTCCACAGCCGGCTGCAGTCTGGGGCTCTACTGACTTCTGGGGTCACATCATTCTCTGCCCTGCAGGCACTTGCTGACAGAGGGAGTCCCGTAACCTCTGTACGGCTCTTCCTTCCAGGTCTTCCCAAGTCTGTGGTGACGCTGCTGACAGGCACGGTTCCGTGAAACCCCCTGAAAAGTGGTGGCTCCTGCATGAGCACCAGACGCTCTGACTTGCAAGGATTGGTTCTCACCAGTCCACTTCCCATCATGCACCACATGTTCACCTTAGACCAATAAACTGAAAACACACCAACCAAACAAAATTGTCTTTAATGAAAACAACTCCTTGTGTGGTCTGGGGGGCCCTTTTACCCCACGGGTCCCCACCCCCAGGTCAACGTGAGAATCTGAGTGACCCTTGGAGTGACCTAAGCTAAGAATATTGACAGGAGAAATCCCAGGGGACGTGAAAAGTTCTTTCTCCTCCTTGAATCAGAAGTCGGCAGGGTTTCCCAGCAGGCCTCTGTTGCGCTGAGGGTTGTCGTATATCTGAGTGTCTGAAGAGATTGAGAAACTCATTAATTCAGACCTCTCACCAAGACAAGGTGCGAAAGGCTCAGGGTACACACATCCGAAAACCAGAACTGAGAGTGAGAAGGAAGTGTGGCGGCCTGCATGGTCATTGTCCCTAACGCAGAAACAACCCGAAACTAATTCTGCATCTAGGAGGAAACATAAACATAAAAGCTTGGGTTACCCTTCCTTTTATGGGACTTTCTCCTCCATATATTACTCTCTTAAATGAATTCTTTGAGACTTGAAATGTCCTCACGCTTTTCCTGAGAAGCTGACAGTCACAACGTTAGTTTGACCATAAAGCAGCAAAGTTTTACAACATACGAAAAATACAGTAGTACTGTATGACACTGTCAATATCATTTATGGCACAATTTTACACAAAGGAAGAAGTGTCATAAAAGAGAAATAACTTCTATCAACTGCCCTAAAATGACTTATGTCATAAATAAGTCAGATTTCTGAGAGAGAACCAATAAAGTCCTAGCAAATACCATCTTTCCCACTAAATAATCACCCTGACCTTTTCCTGTAGCATCAACCCCCTAAAAAAACACACACGCCGGGAAACACGGGTCTTGAAGAAACTGGGAAATTAGTCCATTCTTGAAGGTGAATTGCAGTCTGCTTCTCAAATGGAATCCGGAAAAGTTGGTGTCGACGCCGCTCGGTGGCCATGTTGGAGGCCTGAGAATAATAATGATTTTTTAATTCTTTCCATAATTAGGTGGCCCCCAAAATGTCAAGTCAGCCACGTTTGTCATCTACGGTCCACAACTGGATTTGTGGCACTCACACCCTCACGGTACCAAACTCGCACACTTCCTTGTCTTCATTCACACGCATGGAGGCACGCACTGTACACACGTGTGTGCAGCACTCACACGGAGGCACACACTGTACGCACGTGTGTGCAGGGAAAGCACAGCCTTCTCGTCTCCGTGTCACACTGGGCCATTGGGTGCCTGAGAAATCACTAAGCCACGTTCTTCCTGAAACACCCGAGCTCACCGGGTTCTGACATTTCTTCACGGCACGTCTGGCACGGACGGCGCGTGTGTGGCCACATGGGTCCAGACACAAAAATGTGTGAACAGTCATGATCGAGGCTTCAACCCCAGACCTCCCAAATCAGTATTTTAACCACGCTATTTGTGTAATCACTATGTGAAGGTGGAATGCAGGCACGGGATGAGTTTGTGGTCACGTGTGTTACACATTCATAATGTGAAGTCTCTGAAATACCTGTAAACTCAATGACTATTAGAAAGAATGCCAAGGCGTTTCAGATTTAGTGACCAGCACGTATTTCTATAGGCGAAATCAAACCCATCACTTGTTAACTCAAAGTATGTGGATTCAGAGCTCAAGAGGACAAATCTCTGTGCTCCTGATTTCCGGGTCTGGACAAGCCTGGCAGAAATCGCAGCAGAGAATGAACTTTCCACGTGAGTTGTAGTTTGTATTTTATTCTTTTAGTTTTATTTTGTGTTTGATTTTATAATTATTTTCTGTTACATTTATGATGAAAAGCAACATGTCTGCTTTGATAAATACAAAATTTGAATCAGAGCCTACGTATACACAGCCTCATGCAGTCTTACGTCTTCCTCAGACTTGCTGGATTTGGTCTTTACTGCACAGACACAAAAACAATAGTAAAAATGAACGAAGGTTCATAACAATAAGCACATTCAAGTGCTCCAAGTATTTTGCCATGTTCTTGCCAGCTTGGTTTACCATCTCAAGTCACGCTGATTGAAAGTTGCACATTCTGAGCGAGGCGCTTGCTGGAATTTTCGCTTCGAGACCTCGCGCCGCGCCAGGCTGTTTGAGAACCACGCCGTCTGTAGCAGCTGCTGTCCCGCCCAGCGTTCAGAGGGCAATCTTCTTCCAAGGTGTGTGGTGACGGTGACTGAAACACGTTCCATGTGCAGCCTCTGCAATCACAGTTTTAATTTTATTCTTAGCACTTTGTCTGCACTGAACGCATGAAAACCACCTTGCCGAACAGTGCGTTCTGAGATCGCACAGCCAGCCCCATCTCTACGGTCCTGTCTGCAGCGGCCACACTGGCTGGTTACAAGTACATGAATTGGGACAAAAATCTGTGGGATGATTTCCCTTCTTTGAAATATTCACATCACTTTCATTCACTGAGAAAAATCCACCAGCTCTGATATGAAAAAATAAGTGCTCAAGCCACCAGGCCTGCGTGTTGCAAATTACTCGGAGTCTGGCAATTTGAATATGTCACCTGCACACAAATATCACACACAACACCTCCTGAGAACTGACGGCCTCTGGCGGGTTCCGTCCACGCAGAGGAGAGACGACACGTTTGGACAAAAGCTTTTCTAGGCCTTTGCATCATCAGGGCAAATCTCACTCCATCTTTTCCTGCCTATTTGACAATGTTTGAAAAGAGCACATGAAGGCCTACATCCCTGAGAAAACGTCATGTGCTTTTGGGCAAGACCATACATTTCCCTTGGATTCACATCTATGTACACGTATTTAATTTTTAATGTAATTTTATATATTTATTGCAAAGCCAAGAAAGCCAGACCATATTTTCACCCTGTTGACTTCTGAAGATTTCACATAATTTAAACCATTAAATTAAGGTGAGCGCTCTGGTGACTGGCCTATTTCACGTTCTCTGGACTGTGCTAACAAACCGTAATGACCAGCAGGGGTGAAGCACCTTCGGCACAAGGCAGGGGTGAAAGCCGCCCCCTCACGCCAGTGGCCACAGGGACTGTGTATGTGCCCTCGTGTGATGCCTTAATTTGAAGTATATTCGCCTTGTCAGATTTATATTGTGTCCTCATTCTTTTCCCCACACCATTAAGCTACTGATTCATCCTAAAAAGAAACTGTGTGCACGGTCTGCCTTATTGGAACTTCTCAGGGAACCCAGAAATGTATACGTGGTGTTTTGCTGTCTAAAAAATAATTAACAACTAGGGGGACATTTACTGCATCAAAGGTAAATCTCTTTGAATAAAAAAAAAAGGTTATCTGTTATCTTCATCTCCTCTACTTAACCTTTTGGGTCAGATGAGGACTCTAATTTCCACAATATGGACACAGATAATGTGAAGATTCTCCCACCGCAAACATCTCACATGCTGGCAAAATATAGCCAACATGCTCTTGAATAAATGATCCACTTGCATAAAATGGGGCAGTGTCAAGAAATAAAGAGGTGTTACCCTTCCCAGTAAGCGTGTGGAGAGCCCTGCACTTGCCCTGGGCCGGGGGGGGGCGGGGAGTGGTGGGAGGTCTAGAGGTGGGCAGGAGACCTTAGCCTGAGCACTCACGAGCTGAAAACTTGGAACCCGGCTCCAAAGGGCTAATTCCTCCATATTTATGTGCACAAATTAAATCCATCCATTCGGCATCGGGAGAATTTTTTTTTTTTTAACCAGAGTCTGAACCACACAGTCCCTGGGGAACACGGTCATACCATACCCAGTCTACCCCAAGCAAATGCAGTTTTGTAAGTCATGATGCCTAGCCAGTTACACTAATTGAGAATTTGGAGGGACGTTCTCAGAACCCAAGCCACACTCACGCCCCCCTAATGACACGTAGCTGAAGAGGGGCTGGTGAGGAAGCAGTCTGGAGAGTGGAATCAGCAGACTCAACGAGCAGAAGAACTAAACCCTCTTCCCCACCAACTGCAGAAACGTGAATCATCTGATAGAAATGATAAAGAACTAGATAGAAGAAAAAAGGCAAACATTAAGGAAATAACAAGGCAGAAGTAAATAGTTCAACAGAGAATTGAATACCGTAGTGCAGCTGTTGGAGGATTAACACACATGAGAGAAGAACCTCGGGGCTGGGACTGGAGGCAAGGAGCAGTCATCAGAGCCTCGGAGGTGGGGGGCGGGGGGGACTGAGCTGCTCAGACCTGGAGGGGAAGCAGCCCTGCTGGCCTACTCCTGCCCCGACACTGGTTCCGGTAAGCTGCAAGGAGCTGGAGGAGGTGGGGGGGGTGGGGACAGCTGCTGGAGGACAGTGGAGGATGCAGCTGGCACACAGCAGGCTCATGGCCATTGTCCCCTTCTGCTAATTTCAGAGCAGAACCAGACCGGACCTCTGGTCCAGGGCAGAGATGCAGTGGGTAGATGGCATTTCGGAACATGGAGGGTAGAATGAGAAGGTCCAGTAAACAAAGAGTATTGTTTCCAGAAAAGAAGAGAACACCATATTGAAGGAGATGAAGGGTTGGACCTTATCTGAAGTGACAAAAGATAGTAAATCCTTGACCTCAGTAGAATAAACATCAATCTACACTTAGACGTGCCACATGAATGCCACAGAAGAGCAGAGCCCACAAGAGGATCAACAGGCTGTGGGAAGAATGGGTGATCTGATGTGACAAAGAGCTGGGCTCTGAACAGCAACAGCAAAGCCCAAGGCAGGTTCACAGTGTTTTCCAGAATGCCAAGGACCGTTTCCCACCCACCCAGAACTGTAAACGCTCCGCTAAATTTTCCTTCTTAGGCTGAATCCATGGGGACACTTTGCCTGTGCAAACGCTGCTCCAAGAGTTCACACATACCAATGAGTTTAGCCCTCACGAGAACCCCCATTAAGAAAGCACCATTCATATCCCCCCTTGACAGGTGACAAAATTTAAGTCCAAAAGCCTCAAATAATTTTCGAAAGTGCATATATGCCAGAGGACTAAAATAGTTCACTGCTAACTCTCAAAGAAGAAAAGTACCAAAGAGTCTATTTTATGTTGAAGGAAGTTGATTCCAGAGAAGTGAAGTAGGGTGATAAAGCAGAGAATGAGGATTAATGATATTCCGGGACATGCGGGTTCACCTCAGCAAGCGCTATGTAACCAGAGGAAACCATAGTAACAATAGCGAAGACGAAGCGAGAACATAAGAACTAAAATACTAAACAAGAATGAGATTCAGCCTGAGGGATGGTCAGAGTTAAATAATTCTAAGGATTCACGTTGGATGGAAGGAGGTGGGGATATTGCTTATATTTAGAATTGGTCCAGTTAGGAATGCTTTTTAAATACCTATGGTAAGCACAAAACAAAAGCTAAGGTATAACCACATTATATTGGAAGGATAATAATGGAAAAAAAAAAGTAATAGGTGAGAAATTCTAATTTTAAAAAGAGCTTGTAGGCTACATTAATATCAGACCACAGACATTAATATCAAACATGGCCACTATTTAATGACAATGGAACACTTCCCCAGGAAGATATCATGATTCTAATGTTTGAATTACCTGATAACAGCTTCAAATGTATAAAGAAAAAGAAGAGAATTCCAAGAAAACTTTGAAAAATTTACAATCACAGTGTTATAACTTAATACACTTTTGTTGATAATAGGTGTCATAGTCAAAAAATGTGATATGGTGATAAATCACAGAATAAGACAACACATATATCAAAGAAATTATGGACATGCCTAGAGCATGTGCTCAACAATGGAAAAAATACACGTTCCTTTCAGGCATATGTAGAATATTTATAAAATTGATCATGCACTTGACCAAAAATTAAATTTCAATGACCACCTAGCACCTGGGTGGCTCATTCGGTTAAGTGTCTGATTCTTGATTTCAGGTCAGGTCATCATCTCAAGGTGGTAAGATCGAGCCCCACACTGGGCTCTGTGCTGACAGTGCAAATCCTGCTTGGGATTCTCTCTCTGCCCCTGCCCCACTCATGCTCTCCCTGTCTCTCTCTAAAAATAAATTAATAAACTTAAAAAAAATAACTGGCAAATAACACACCGCATCCTATAAAAAAAAATCTAATAAGTTAAAGATCACAAAAAATAACGTATATTCGGAAAATTAAAAATGCTCTTCTAGGTAATTTAGAAGTCAAAAATTTGTGGTAGGACTTGGAAAGCATTTAGAAAGGAGCGATAGTGAACACAGTATCAAAACTCCAGCAGCACTCGTCAAGAAATACATGATCATAAAAGTTACATTAACAGACAAAGAAGGGGCACCTGGTGGCTCAGTCAGTTAAGGGTCCAACTTCAGGATCTCATGGCTCAGGTTCATGAGTTCAAGCCCCATTGCTGGGCTCTGTGCTGACAGCTCAGAGCCTGGAGCCTGCTTTGGATTCTGTGTATCCCTGTCTCTCTGCCCCTACCCTGCTCCCGCTCTGTCTCTCTCTGCCTCTTCCCTGCTTGCATTCTGCCTCTCTCTTTCTGAGAATAAATGAACATTAAAAAAAAAAAAACAGGCGAAGCCAAGTGTCCAACATGAATCATAAAAACATCATAACAAGAAAAAGAAGTAAAGGCAAAGAGAGTAGAAAGAAAGAAACAATATGGTGAAGAGTGAAATTTAATGAAATAAAAATAAATAAAGGGAACCAAGAATGATGAATTTAGTTTTCTGCATCATTAAATAACCACACCTGTGACAGAATTAAGTGAGGATGAAAGCACAAAAAAGTCCTATGAGGAATGAAAAGGGGCCAAATATACTGACAGCAGAGATTCAATCCATTACACAGAAATAAATACCTTTATGCCAGTAAATCTGAAGGTCTAGATGAAATAGATAATATCTATTACGAAATAGATAACATCTAGAAAAATACCACTTACCATACAGAGTTTGAAAGCAGTTGGAAAATCTGACTACATGTAAAATAATTACAAAAATAGAATTTCCTATCAAAAACCCAAAACAACAAAACCCAAAAACAAAACACACGCACGCCAAACAATCGAAAAGAACAGCCAGCAACGTGTGTACGGAAAGTCCCACAGGCCCTCCAGGAACGGATTATGTGAGCGCGCGCCATCTCCTTCAGAGAGCGAAGGAGCAGTGGGGAGGGGGGTCGTCCTCACGCCGGGAGCAGGTAAGTGTGACCTTTGCACCAAACTCGGACAAAAGCGGTATGAGACAGGAAACTCACACACAACGACGGGTACTGAGCGTGGATGCAAACATCTGATTAAAACCCTAGCAAACCCAATCTGCATAAAAAGTTACGTCGTGACCAAGTTCGGTCACAGCGCAAGCATGGCTTGATATCAAAGCATCTATTAATATAATTTATACTTTAACAGATAAAGGAGGAAAATGTGAAATTTCCTAGGGAGATGTCAATAAACATTTGATAAAATGAAACCTTTTATGAAATTAATGGTTAAAAAATAAGAAAACATGGCAAACTAGGGGAGGAGAGTTCCTTAGCCTGAAAGACATGAACTACCACACCCAGTAGCACGAGAGAGTCTTACCTGTGAAACATCCCAAGCATTCATTCCCTTTAAAATCAGGGACCCGGTGAGCTTGCCCATTATCACCGTTCAACGTGCTCTCCAGATGGAAATCTGCTGACAGAGAGCAAAGCAAAGCAAAGGCCTACGAATTGGAAGAACTGAAAAAAATTATATGTTATTTTGAGATGATAGGACATCTGGGGTCAAGAAAATCTACAAATAAACTATTAGAAACAGGCAGGTCAGGAGTGTGGTCCTCGACGTCAGCCACACAACGGAAGGGAGCAAGTTTAAAAACCTGATTTCCAATAACACCCTAATTTACAAAGAAGCTAGGAATAAATCCAAGGCAGGATATGAAGGAGGTTTATATTTAATAAAGTGTTATTGTAAATCCTATAATATCTCCACAAATGAAGAGGTGTGCGACGGTTAGTGGCAGTACCAGGTAGTGTGTTCATGAGAGCCTCTAAAGAAATACTTCACGCTATTTACCCAGGACCCATCGTGTCCCTGGTGGTGTTCTATCGAATGGGGGTTCAGCTCTAGATCCTAGAGATGATCTCTCCCACGTGCAAAAGACACCCATGTAAAAAACCACTCACGAAAGCATTATTCGCTGTTAATTGTAAAGAGAGCAACACAAATTTTTATCA
The DNA here is from genome assembly GCA_028646485.1 of Cryptoprocta ferox. NCBI lineage: Eukaryota > Metazoa > Chordata > Mammalia > Carnivora > Eupleridae > Cryptoprocta > Cryptoprocta ferox. Next base: position 86,555,898 of record CM053566.1, read on the forward strand.
AGAACAGAATGGGGAAATCCATGAGAAAAGTTAATGAGTTCTGGAGCTATCCATCAGGCTGGTACATATAAAAAAATAAGTATAGGATGATAAAAGCAAGTTTGCTGGAAAGGCATGGGATGAGCACACTGATAAAAACTTACAGACACAAACACTTATATCGTTTATGGAATTAAGAAACCGATATTGTGCTTGGGACTGAGAGCCTCCCCCTCCCAGGAGACACGACTCTGGGAGGAAGAGAATAAGGCTAGGCACATCCCTGCTTTATGATTTTAAAGTCAAAAGAAAGAAGGAAAGAGAAATCTGTCCAAAATCATAGCAAAATATCAAGATTTGATAAAGCTGGGGGTGGCTGTGCAGATGTCTCATATCATTCACTGTACTTCCTACAAGCTTGCAACGGTTCCTAGTAAGAAAGAAAGGGGAGGGAGAGGCAGAGGCAGGGGGAGGGGAGGAGGGGCGGGGTCAAGGACCAGCGGGCAGAGGAGACCTCCCTTAGTGAGAAGAAATATTTCATATTTGCAGTTAATCGGCTGGTGAAAGCCTCTACACATTCCCGTTGGTTTTATACTTTCCTTTGCTTTAATTACTGCGTGATTCTTGTCCTTAATTGCACTCTACTCCGCTCTTGAGCTCCTGCGAACCTCTGAGCCCTCACACGCCACGCTGTCCTCCGAGACGCTGTGGTGGGACTTGCCACCATGCAGTCAGCGCCTCCAGGCGACCCCCGTCCCCGCGCACCATGGGGTCTGTGTGCCTGCGCCCGTCAAGGCCCCAGGACAAACGTGAGGGACACGGCGCTGTGGGAGGGGTGAGGAGGCTTAGCGCACCCAGGCGTCTGCAGGGCGAAAGCGGGGCCCGACCCGGCGGCCCCGGGCGCCCCGCCTGCTCGCACGGCCAGTGCGATTCCCTCCCCCTGCTATGAAAATGAAGCCCTGGGAGGTATTCTGCAGAGCAAATGCTGTAAATTGAGAACCAAATATGGGTTTTGTGAGCAGTTCGACAAACGGCCCAACTAAGTTAAAAATCAAACGCTGTGGGCACGGTACAGCCTCATAAAAACACTCACTAGAGTTTTAACTGGCTGCGGCCAGGAGGTCGGTGCAGCCCGGAAGGCACACAGAAGTGTCCACGCGGGATGATGCCCGCACGACCTGGAAGGCCTCAGTGAGATTAATTTCGGACTTACCAGAAGGTAAAGGGACACACGGGTCTTTGCCAAACTCAAAAAGATGAGCTCGGGGCGCCTGGGGGGCTCGGTCGGTTAGGCGTCCGACTTCGGCTCAGCTCAGGATCTTGCGGTTCGTGAGTTCAAGCCCCGCATCAGGCTCTGTGCTGACAGCTCAGAGCCTGGAGCCTGTTTCAGATTCTGTGTCTCCCTCTCTCTCTGCCCCTCCTCTGCTCACACTCTGTCTCTGTCTTTCAAAAAATGAATAAAAGTTAAAAAACTTTAAAAAACAAAGATGAGCTTGGCTTTCCCAGTCACTCCCCCACTGCGCGCACGCCTTCGTGGCCTCAGGACACGTTCTTTGCTCTTGTAGGACCTTCAAGTAGCATTTGCCAGACGGCGTTCACACAGCTGCCGGGCAAAGCCTCTTCCGCTCACCAGCAAGAACGTGCCCGGCCAAAGCCACGTCCGCCGCAGGGCCACCCCCAGCATGGGGCGCACGCTCGCCGCGCCCACAGCAGCCTTCAGAGCAGAGACAGCGCCGGAAGCTGTCTCCCCGATTCCACAAATACCCGACCCACAGATGCGGGGCTACAAGAGAACATGCGAGTAACTCTAATTTTCATGAAAGGGGCATTGAAACAGTCCCTTTCCATGTCACTGTCATTTGCATCTGGCTGGATGCCTTCTAATCTTGGGACAGGCACAAAATTCAGAACTGTCCTCTCCCCCTGGAGGCCACCGTAGTGGAGGGTGGGCAGAGCAGAGGTATGGCCACAAAAATGGCCGTGACACGGAGATGCCTTTGGTTGTTTACTGGCGGCAGCAATAGAGCAAAAGACAGTAAGAATGGCGCTCTCAGCCGGGGGGGACGCGCACTTCTCTGGTCGTTTGAAAGACACAGGATGTGACACGAGGCTGCGGGTCATGGTGTTAAATGTCTGTGGGAGAAAAGCGGAGAAGGAGAAGGGACTGGGGGAGCGCGCGGAATGCCCGAGCCCGGGGACAGGAGGGCAGCATCCTGCACGGGGCTCCCACGTGCACCTGCTGCTGGAGCCGCTGCCACATTCAGCTCTTTGTCACCACAAGAGGGACAGCTTCCGATCACTGGGCCAATGAAACAGTGCCGCGAGCCCTACCTCGCTGTGACCTCTGGGGTCCCCCCACCCCTGTGTGGCCACGGCCACGGTCAGCACCAGCGCGGGGGTGGCAGCAGGCAAGAAGCCTTTTGTCCTCCTGCCTTTTGATGTCTTACTAGGGTTTCCCGTCGGCAGATGCTAGAAGCCAACTGGCAGGATCCAGGAGTTTGCCGGCCCCCAGCCCCCAGTGCAGGGCAGAGAACCCAAGGGTGACAATGTGGCTGAGACGGGGCCGCTAAGGAAGCCTGCATGTGTTAAGCACTCTGTGCCGGGATCTGTCCTAAGCACTACACAGGCATTACCTCCTCAACCCTCGGAACGGCCTCCAGGGTGGCCGCCGGCCACTACTATGACCTGCATTACGAAGACGGGGAAGCCGGGTCTCTGGCCAGCGAGCTGCCCAGCCTCATGGGCGCTGAGTGACCGCAGCTAAGGGGACACACTCGGAGCGGAGCCGGCTGCCAGCTGCCCGTGCTTAGATATGTTTCTGTAAATGTCTTATTATGTTTATAAAGCATAATTATTCACCTGGCACACTGAGCTGGGTTCTAAAAGCTGGGAGTGCTTTCCCAGAAAGTAGGGGAGTGTAGATATACACACACACACACACACACACACACACACACACACAACTTGCTGGGGGCATGTCAGAGTCGCCACCCAAAGGAGCTGGGACGATCTGAGTGACAAAATAAAGAAGCTTTGGATCACGGCCCGAAGTGTATAATAATATCCATGTGTCCACAGGGACACAAGTAACCAAATAAGTGAATGAGCGGAGGGAACAGACAATTCTCCTGGGCAGAAGGATTCCAAACACCTGATGTAGATACTCTGTCCTCAAGGAGGTGGAGAATGAAGTCTTCAGTCCTTAAATGTGAGCCACACGTGACTCCGTGTCAAAGAATCCAGTGTGGACAAGGGAGGGGGGCCTCAGGGGGAGTTCACGGTGGAGAAGCCCGACAGACACGCCTCGGCCAGCTGGTGAAGGGCAACCTCAGCGTGTTAGTAGCCTGTGATACTGTGTGACAGAAACGGCACCTCACCTGTGTGGCCTTCCTCCCCAAGCCCGTAACCTCCGTCTCAGCTGAGAAAAACACCAGGTAAATCCCAATAGAGGGACATCCTAGAAACTGCCTGGCCAGTCCTCCTCAAAACTGTCAAGGCCATCAAAAATAAGCAAAGTCTAAGAAAACTGTCACAGCCCAGAGGGCCGCAAGGAGCCTGACGACTGGACGTAAGGTGGGGTCCTGGTGGGATAATGGGGCAGGAAAGATCTCAGATAAAAACTATGGAAATCTGAATCAAGTATGGACTTTAGATAATAATCCTGTGTCAATATCGGCTCACTCGCCCTGGTGGATGTGTGACTACACTAATACGAGATGTTACCTTGTACTTTCTCAGCAATTTTTCTGGAAATCTAAAAATATTCTAAAATAAAGAGTTTACTTTTAGGAACTTGACTGCGGAACTTCCCCCTAAAGCAGGTGAGGCTCCGTGATGATCACGGTTTTAAGTAGTAATAGAGAAAGAGGTACCTTTACCACTTATTAATTTACCTGAAATTAAATGTTAGAATTACAGTGCCCGCACGGGCTCCGTCCCCCACACTCCCCTCGGGACCATTTCCTCTGCAAGACTGCCTTCCCTTGCTGCCCAGTTTGGCTCACTGCTAAGACTGGCGGAGGCTGGGGAGCCCTTAAAGGACCCTGCTTCCTTCCAAACACGGGAGAGTGTTTTCCAGATCGGCCCAGCCCCACTCACCGTCTGGTGGCCAGAGGACGACCAGAGCACGGCTGTCTGCTCACCGCGGTGCATCTGAAGAAAAGGCACAAGGGAGAGTTTTAGGAGGACAAACATTCAACTGTCTCAGAGAAACAGGCCCTTTGGAAATCCTGCCATTTGCAGCAACGTGGATGGAACTGGAGGGTACTATGCTGAGTGAAATAAGTCAGTCTGAGAAGGACACATATCCTATCTTTTCATTCCTATGTGGGTCTTGAGAAATTTAACAGAAGACCAGGGGGGAAAGAAAGAGGAAAAAAATAGTTACAAACAGAGAGGCAGGGAGGCAAACCATAAGAGTCTCTTAAATACAGAGAACAAACTGAGGGTTGTTGGGGGCGGGCAGCAGGAGAAAATGGGTGATGGGCATTGAGGAGGGCGCTTGTTGGGGTGAGCACTGGGTTTTGTACATGAGCAACGAACCACGGGAATCCACCCCCAAAACCAAGAGCACACTGTGTACACTGTATGTGAGCCAGTTTGATTATAGTAAAAAAGGAAAGAAAGAGAAAAAAAAAAAGAAATACTGCACAGACTCTCCAACATGCCGAGTTCTAGTCTGTGGCCCCGGCTGGCCCTCTGATGCCAGCTCGGACCTGTGCACGGGGTATAGCTCACAACACAGGACAGGCACCCGCATCGGCCGCCATGTGTCCCGTGGGTCCAGTTGTCCTGGGTGAATAAGCCGGAGGCATGTGAGGTTGTTACCAAAGCTTTTGAAATGTAGAAATTTTCAGTTGAAGCAAAAGTTCTAAGAAGATTGAGAGGAGGGGCGCCTGGGTGGCTCAGTCGGTTAAGCGTCCGACTTCGGCTCAGGTCATGATCTCGTGGTCCGTGAGTTCGAGCCCCACATTGGGCTCTGTGCTGAGCCTGGAGCCTGTTTCAGATTCTGTGTCTCCTTCTCTCTCTTCCCCTCACCTGCTCATGCTCTACCTCTCTCTCTCAAAAATTAATAAATGTTAAAAAAATTTTTTTAAAAAGATTGAGAGGAAAACAACGTTGGCCCTCGCACGAGACCATCACCTGAAGAGTGAAAAAAAAAAAAAAAACAGGAAAACATCCAAGTTGACTACTGTTTCTTTCTGATTTTTTTAAAAAACAACACTCTCTGACTCACTTTCCTTCCTCTTTGAATGGATGGACCGTTTCCGTGTGTATAATGTAGATATGACTGACATGTTTCCCACCTCTCTCTCATTCTGAGCTACACTACACACCCCATCCGGCGACAGTCCAGCTACCTGAGGACACGGAGAGTGAATTATTCATTAACGTAGAGCTGGTGAAACGCAGAGCTCAGGGAGACTCCCCTAAACCTGAGAGGCTGTGCCTGGCATAGGTTTTCAGCCGAGTTCCTGGCTCCCACCGTTGTGATCTGTTCAACAAACATCGAGCCGTTTGCCCACCCTGGAATCAGATGTCGTTACTCTGCCTGGTGTGAGCTCTAATCCTTACCATTAAATAAGATGAACTTCCTCTTCCCGAACATTAGCTGTGCCGCGTCCCCTTAAATAAGAACCGACTGCAGATCCCAAAATGCCCCAAAGTTATTCTCTGAAGACGATGCTGCCAATGACTTCTCCTAGATCAATCACCATTGAAGGTCGCCTGTCCTGTTTGGCAATATTTGCTCAGTAACTAATAAAGACCAGCCTGTAGTTATTTATATTAGGTTATCATCTCTCCAGGGTGAAGCTTAATCCATTTTGCAATGTTTTTCCCAACAAGACAACATGAGTTTCTCCGCCTGAAAATGAATTAAGTGCACGGTTTCTAAATATGGGATCTGACATTGCTCTTGTTACAAAAAGCAATTTATTCCCCAAAAGGCTTACACTTCAAAGGTTATATAAAAAGGTTCAAATATCAATGCTATCCATTTTTCAATTACTGGGCTTCCTAACACCACTGGCTTTTGGACAGATAAGCAGTGGTATCAGTTTTCTTATTCAACATCTTATAGGTTTCCAATTCCAAGGCACAGAGAAAGCAAATTTATTGTAATACATTTAGCTGCTTTAGAAACAGGAGAATCCAGTCTGTTTCCTCCTAGACTATAGAAGGTATCAAATAGCATCTTAAAGGGATATTTATGAAGTACCTGATACCAATGACCGCAATTGCAGATACAGCTTCGAGTGTCCACCTATAAACAGTCTCATACGTATATAAAAAAAAGAAGAAGGTAGAGAGGGCTGGAAAAACGATTTTCAACGTATGAAAATGAAGGAGCCATGAAGACAATCCAAACACCTCCTAAAAGATAATCTACAGACACTTGTGTTTTCCACAGAGGGAAGGAAAAAATCCTTTTGTCTCCTGTTGTGCCGGCAGATAAAAAGAAATAGCATCGTTCGTATTTTCCTTCTGACACTTAAAAAGAAAGCTTTGGATTATGCGTGAAGGATTATGCGGTAAAAAGAAAGAACGCCCTGATACTCGAGGGGAGATTTTTTTTTTTTAGGTGTCAAACCAAACATGTCACACAAGACTTTTCATAATTGGGGTAATGAGGAGGGAGCCCCCAGTTGACACCGTTCTGCAGGCCCTTCACAGGAAGAAGACAAAGCTTACAAGGAAAGGGATCTGACGCTGGTCACATGGAGTCGTGGAGGCAGGGGTGTGGGGACAGGCAGCGGGATGCAGGTGTTCACTGCGGAGTCCCGCCCCTCACAGTAGCCTGTCTCCCTGGGGCCGTGGCCGTGGCCATGGCCGTGGCAAGTGCCAGCTCTCTGCTCACAGGAGGTATGCTGCCCACTTCCAGCCCAGGGGGGAGACCTGCGCGCCCGACCCCCACCGTGGACCCAAACACAGATGGTTACACGCACCAACAGCTCACAGAGACAGCCCACAGGCACGGGACCCACCTGCAGGAAGCTCCCAGGTTAGATCCTAGAGACACCGGATTAGCAGGAAGAAACAGAGAGAGGGGATGAGGAGAGCGAGCAAGGCGTGAGCGGGTGGGAGCACCAAGGCAGAGACGGAGGGCACCGGCCACGGGCTCCACAAGCACCCCCAGGTCTGGATACAGAAGGGAACGGGATCCCTTGTTCAAAACAGCTAACACTGTGACGATGGCCACATACAGCACTGAGCCAAGGGCACCTGCACTTGAACGTCCCCGTGTAGCCCATCCTTTCAAGGGCTCGAGCTCCGCTGTCACCACCGTGTTCCCTCGCTCCCCAAATATTCTCTCCTAAAGAGAACATCTTTATATTTTCCAAAATAACCCTAACAGGTCACCATGCTTTTCAAACACACGCCCGTCCCAGCTTACCTCTTTTCCCGCTGTCTTCTTTCTCTGGAAAAGAATGAAGTCCTCTTTTCTGTAACTGCCATTGCTAATCCAAGCACATCCTGTCCCGACACTCAACTATGGCCTTGCAGGAAAAATATTTGGGGGGGGCTCTCACTTAGCCAAATCTTTTAGCCATTTTAGAGCTAATTTCCACTTTTCCTCTCTGTGATGGGTTAAATTGTTTCCCCCAAGAAAGAAACATTCAAGTCCTACCTCCCAGGACCTCAGAATGTGACTTTGTTTGGAAATAAGTCACTGCAGATGTAACTAGTTAGATGAGGTCATAATGGGGAAGGTGGGCCCTGATCCAATAGGGTTCATGTCTTTATGAGGAGACAGAGACATACAAAGAAAGACTGGAGACAGAGACTGGACGCCAAGGAAGGAACACCAAGGATCGCCAGAAACCACCAGAAGCTGGAAGGCACAGGGAAGGACTCCCCTACCTGTTTCAGAGGGAGCACGGCCCTGCTCACACCCCAGTGTTAGACCTCTGGCCTCCAGAACGGGGGGAGAAGACATTGAAGTCCCCAGGTTTGTGCGCTTTGTCACGGCAGCTCTGGAAACTGACACACACCCACAGCCACAACCACGGCCGTTCACCGCTGAGCTTACGCCCAGCACCGTTCATGTTCCACTTACTCGGAAACAGCCCCTGAGCAGGACGAACGCCGTAGGTGCGGGTGAGCCAGGGCCCCCAGGGACCAGGTCCTGCCCTCCGGTCCCGGAGAAGCAGCTGCCCGCAGTGGAGGCACCCATAAACAAGAGGACACCGACTTCCACGGACGCCCGTGCCGAACTGAGTCCATGAGCTGACGTCTTCGTGAAGCGTGGACCGACACGGGGATGAGCGGTCAGCTCTGAGCACGGGGATGGCCATCATCACCCACCGCCAGTTAAACTGTCCAAGATTATTCACACCTCTTATCAGGCAGCTTCCCTGCTATTGGCTTGAATGAGTCTGGAAACAAAAGTTTATAAAATTCGTAAGGACATATTATTAATCTGCTCTTTTCAAGCACACAACATATTTATCAGTTTCTATGTGCAGTTGAATTGGAGGCATCATGAAACAAGATCTACAAAAATCCTGAAGGATACATAAGGCTTTGATCTGAAAGTCTAGAAAAGTCTGGAGTGACACGTCTGGTTACGTACTGATTCCACCTGCACCGAGAGCTCGTTCTGGCTCCTGGAACTCCACCTGTCGTTAGTTTCTGCCCATAAGTCTTCTCCAAGGAAGCAAGTGTGTCAGCTCAAAATCTGACTTTTAATTTCACATATTTTGTTCGGGAAAGCACGCTATCCAACATCCAAGCAGCACGACAGAAAGCCCCCCGGAGTCCACGCTTCCCTTCCTGACTTTCAGCTCAGAGAACCTCCCAGTCTTGATGGAAAATTCCATTCATGGGCATTTTTCTCACGTGCTTCGTTGAGTCTCCAAAAACAACTGGATTTTTATTGGGTATGTGCTAGGAACGCCAAAGAAATTAATGATGAATGGTGCAATGAACTTCGATGATCATTCTGATGGGGGAAAAGGCACATTTCTAAGGCCGCCCGTAGTATACTCAACTAGATGACGGTCCTCTGGTGATTCAGCTGACTGGTGTCTGTCCAGGTGACACGGAAGTCCTGCGTTAAGTGTTTTCATGTACTGATTCATATGATCCCCCCACTCTCCCACAGAGCCTATCCGACAGACCCTTACTATTCTCACTTTATCCATGAGAAAACTAAAGCGATGGAAAGACTGGCTTCTAATATCTAATTAGTTGATGTATCAGGAGGATTCTGCATCCAGTGGGCTAACTGGAGATCTCTAACGGACACATGATTGCCTGGACACGTGTGGCCATGGGCTGTGCACCCTCAGGCTCAGCCACGTCAGAACCATGCACCGTCTCTCACCCCGAGCCCTGAAGTTCAACTACAGACTCTCACGTTCGCCTCCACTTTCAGTCATTAGCAACAAGCAGATGTAAATGTAGGCGCCGGGCACACCTCTGCTAGGGAGCGACCGGCTACCCATGAGGGGCCACTGCCTCCTTGTGCAGACTGACCTCGAGGGACAAGGAGGAGGGGTTTCCGCAATCCCTGTCCTGTGGCCTTTCCCCCGCGCCACGTCCTCGAGCCCACCAGGAGGTTTTGTGAATTACCTCATCGATGCCATAAAACCAAAACCCATAAATGGCTCCGTGACGGAATATGTTCTTTATTTAAAGAACAGGGTAAGAAATGGTTTCTGTGTGTCAGCAAGTTTGGCGTAAATCCGATAAACGCCCGGATCAGTGTTTAAATGCACATTTGTGTGTCTTCGGGCTACATAAGAAAGCGGCCTTTGGCGGACATGTCCTGGCAGAGAGTGAGTGACGGGGACAGTCCTCACCCAGGAAGTCATCAGACACACCTTGTGAGCTTTCGTGGTGCTCACACTCAGGGCTCACACGGAAACCTCGACTCTCCACCGGTACTTGTGGCTTTATCTTAATTACCATCTTCTCTCACTGACTCTCTATGAAAAAAAATTACAGTGTAACTGGTGTGTTTTTTTAAAAAAATCGCTTAAAAAGAATAGTGCTTAATTGCCATTCTAGCTCTACTGTAAAATTATATCTATAATCATTATAATTTTGAATATTTTTTTAAATATCTGTATTTTGTTCTCTTTCTCAGTGAGCAGACAGAGCCAGGAAAAGCAGTCGACATTTCATAGCATGTTTGCCATAGACGCCTTTCTTCTACTAATGTATTCCAGAAGACTAATGTACTCGTCTAAATTAGGTTTTTTTTCCCTTCTTTCTCTGCTGGTAATTAGCACTAGAGGGGATGGGTCTGAGTTAACTATTAATAGTTTAGAAGTAAACCTGAATTTTAGAAACAGCACATTACCAGACAGTAAAAACCTGATTCTTCTGCTTATGTGAAGAACTTATCAATGAATGGAAGCTTCCAACTGTGTCAGACTATTGAGCAATTGTGTTTCCCAGCTGATGTTCATTCTGCTGCACACTGCTGTGTACCTGCACTGTCGTCTCACAGTGTGAATGTCCCCTAACCGTCCGGGGCGCTCAGGGACGGCTCCCAGCGGTCTCCGCCCACACACCAGCCGGAGGGACTCCCCACGTCTCCCTGGAGCACCACTGCCTGGACGGGGAGGACCTGACCCGAAGCAGGAGCAGATACTGCAGCACGTAGAACCCCTGCATTCGGCCACGATGACTGAGTTATTCCCCCACGTGTGCTCAGAGGAAAACAGGGGATGGAGCGGGGGCAGGTGGCACGTACCGCACCCCCACGGGGCCAGGCACACCGTAACAGTCCCTTCCTCCCCCTTTGCCAAGCATTTTGCATCTAGCCATAGTTAACCCTCCCCAAACTTCAGTGCCGGCCGTGGACCCACCTCCCAGATGCAAAACTTAAGCTCAGAGAGGCTGGGGCTTTGCAAAGTCACGTGACCGACCGGTAACTGGCAGATCCAGGGGTCTGTCCAGGTGGAGGGACCCAAAGGTGGACCGTTGTCACCGGACCGCATGCCGCGCATGGTCGACCTCTGCCCTGTGCCCTGTTGTCTTCCTCTGTCCAGTTAATCCTGACCAGAAAAACACAGAAATCTGTAAACTCGAGGAACAGGAAATAAAATTTCCGGGGGTTAGTGCCGGCAAGCTGGAGCGTGCAGAGAGCCCGGGGCCAGGAGGGGAAGCGTGGTTAGATGTGCCCCCGCTTTCATCCCCGGTGTCCTTCCCCGCGGGAGGAAGGGAGCGTGAGTCCTCCTGCCGAACACCGCCACCTGCTTGCTCTCTATCCCAGCCGCCGCCCTTCGCCCAGTTCTGCCACCTGCCTCCAAACACCCAGCCCCGGTGTTGTATTTGATCAGTAAAACAGAGCAAAAACTACTTGCCCGGAAATTCTCTGAGGGACGTTTGGAGGGCGAGCGACAAGAGCTGTGCAAGAGAAAAGGAACACACAAGCTGGGGGTGGGGGGGACATTGCCGCTGTCCTGAGACCTGCTCGAGTCCAACTGTTTGTCTGTCACCTTCATGTGCACAGGGCGGGGGGTCCCCAGGCTCCCTGGTGACGGGAGCCAGCCGCCTACTGCAGACACCTCAGCCCCGGACAGCCGCAGACCAAAGTCCACACGAGACATTGTTCTTTTAGTTAAAATGAGTCTTCCTCCAAAGTAAACGCCCTCCCAAGATATGACAGGATGCTTTCATCAACACAATGTATTAAAATCAATTTACAAGTTAGGACATTAAAAAAATGACACTTGGACATTAAGCACCCTCTGTTCCCCATAAAGTTCTCTCTGGCCACAAGGCTCGCGGCCCCCAAGCCTGCAGCGAGGGGCACTACCTGCCCCGAGACACAGACACTGCGATGCGGCCAGGACGCCCGCCTTCTGGAAGCTACTCAAGGCACGTGACTCTAGAGGCGGCGAGCCCCTCGGAGACGGGACTCCTGCTAGAGCCCGGGCTGCAGCGATGCCACAGGCAGTGTCCGTCCACACTGGCGCCCCGGAGGCTGGCTTGCCCCAGGCCAGTGCTTCCTGACTGCCTGGCCTCTAAAGCTGCTTTGGGGGAAACTTTGGGGGAAAGTTTACGACACTGTACATTGCGGCAAAAAGCTAACTTTTTTTTTAATGTTTGTTTTTGGGGGGTGTGGGGAGGGAAGGGCAGAGAGAGAGGGAGAGAGAGAATCCCAAGCAGGCTCCACACTGTCAGCAGAGAGCCTGATGTGGGGCCCAAACTCACAAACCATGGGATCGTGCCCTGAGCTGAAATCAAGTCAGACGCTTAGGAGCCCACTAACCTTTCACTGTCTACAGGCACCGTGTGGACGAAAGACGTCGTACGGGAAGATACACGAATGAGGCTGGGGTACAATGGCTGGGCCTTTCCAGCTGCAACAGTTCTACCAGCACAGGTGCTCGGCCTGGACCCCCGCCCGCGCCCGTGCTGTCCTGTGTGTGAGGCAGCGCCCCGTCTGGCCTGGCAGGCCGTGGGGACCAGGGGAAGGACGCCCACTGGAAGGGCAAGGGTTCCCCACCCGCTTCCCCTCGACGCTCCTGGGTCAGCAGGCAATTCACACACCATCACACGCGGTCGTGTTAAGTGCACAAGTCAATGAGTTGCAGCACATGTGCCGACACGCACATCCACTGCCACATCCCCCTCCCGGAAGAAACCCAGTGCCCACTCGTGGCCCCAGCCGCAGCCACGGTACTTCGGCTACTTGGAAAACGACACTTGTTCAAACCCCACTGCAGAGCCCTCAGGGGTGGGGGTGGGGACCTGTCCCCACCCGATGTGTCCTAACACCTGGGTGGAGCCAGGCTTGACCCATGTTGGAGGAGCACCCTGAAAGGGAGGGAGCTCTGAGGGGGCTCCAAGCGAGGAGCCACCAGATGGGGTCGCCGTGGGTGGTTCCCAGGGGCGCGGGCGTGGGACGGGAAGTCTCCAAAGCAACATTCCAAGCTGCTTCTCTCATGGAGCGTTTTGATTTAGAACAAGCTTGGTCATTTTATAAAGATGTCAACCCACAAGATTCTTCCCTCAACTCTATTTTTTGTCTTAATGTTAGAACTTATTTAGAAAACTCTGTTTTTCATGCAAAGTCCTAAAGTGTATTAATTTAAATCTCAATGACAATAAAACACCATAAAGCACTGTACCTCCCCAAACCGACACATTTCCTATTCTTATAAAAGCCAAATGAGTTCATCATAATTAATGCTATAGAACGAATCCTGCATAATAATAATTAACCACATATTGTTAAGTGCTATCAAAAATGCATGGCATTTAATTAGCTTGAAAACAACATTCTCTGCGTATCACACAGTGGAGCTGATGTTGTTCTTGGGATGATCTTTCTTCAGCAGGAAGCACTTTTCTTAACAGTCTTGTAATGTATTTATTAGTACTTCAATAATATTGAAGTAGTGCACTAGCAATTTAGCTTAAATATTCCGTTTCAATTAAACATTTGACCTCTTTGAACCCTCTGGAATTCTCAAATTAGAGATTGGTTTGTAATTATGCCATTTGTGGATACAGTATAATATAATAACTCCAGAGCTGTACTGTCTCGGTACCTAATGGAGAGGTTCCACATAAATGAATAAATGAAAATTTCCGTGTCTGCACCAGTTCCCTTGGGGGCGGGGGGCGGGTGGGGCCCTCACGAGGTCTCTCAAGGTCATGAGAGAAACACTTGGCAATGGCTAACCCTTAAGACCAGACTCCAAGTCCGCAAACTGGTGTCCCGCTCCCGCACCGGTCACGGCCTGGCCTGTTTCCTGAGGCGAGCTCGTCACTCTGCTCAGTATTTTCTTTTCTATGAAATGGGATAATATTGCTAAATTCACTGAACCTCCTGATGCCCCTTGGAGACTACACTCGTCTAAAATTTATATGTAAATGACTTTCTGCTAATTGGTGATAAGAATAATTTAGTAAAATGTGGGATTATGATACAATCTTTTATGGGAAGAATTATCATGAACCTCATTTTTATTCTGAAAAGAAAATGAAACTTCATTAAGATTGTCATGTTGGATTTGCATTTATATTGGCCTTTAAAAGTCATGGTGGTAACTACTACCTATAAATAAATAACATAGCTGTGTATTTAAGTACAATGCTTTGTGTGTTCAACAAAAATGCCAGCTCTTGACCATATGTTGTATAATCTTTTCCTAAAATAGTGTACGAGTTTTCATCACTCATCGTTAAACCAGGGATGGGTAGGGATCCGAGAACAATCCGTCCCAGGGCAAAATCCCTCCTCCTGTGTGGACGGGTCGAGTTAGGACGCCCGGCATCTGCCCTCAAACGACATGTGAGGAGCTGGGTACCAACTACAGACGTGGCTGGAAAGGGAGAAAATGAGAGGAAAGAGGAGTCGCTGGTCCCAAACAATTTCAAAATGGGGAAGCCCCTCGGGTTTCAAGGTGCGAGGTCACTCCGCTGTCGCTCGCGGCTCTGCCCCGAATCATCTTTGTTCTGTCTTGAAAGATAGCACGCGCTCTCTGCTGAGTGTTTGCATTAGTCTGCTTCCTGCCTGTTGGAGTTTCGGGATCTGACGGCCTTCCTTCGCTCCGTGATCTCTCCTGGACCACGCTGGCCGCGGTCTGCTGATGTGAAGCCCCTGAGACCCGTGGGGCCCACGCGTGCCACACGGCCCGCTCCCGCGGAGAGGCGCTGAGTCACCGCCAGCGGGTCTGCGATGCTCTGGGCTTGACGGAGGCGTGTCTCCGCCAGCACCTCAGTCTCCTCAAAGAGCCTCCTGTGCGTCTGCGTGACTGATCATCTGGCTCCTCATCTTCCCAGGTGTCAGTGAGGGACTGAACACCCACACGCTCAGATTCTCCCCCGAGCACACTTTCCTGCGAGCGGATCTCTTCACTCGGTGTACTTTGCCGTCTGGATGGACGGAGAATCTCCCAGATAATCAAGACTTAGTTCCTTTTATTTAATGGTTTTTCTCCCAGTTACGTCTTCCTTCGTGCACTGGACTACGAGCACCAGGCAGAATCCAAGCTACTCCCTCAACGCTTTGCCGGCAGCATCTTCAGATAAATGTCCGACTTCACGGCTTACAAGCTCTTCTTTCCATGTAACCGCAGACACAGCCCCACCCAGGCTGTGGCCCATGTAACGAGGCTCTCCCTCCTCCACGCTGGACTAAGTGTCCTGGCGTCTTCCCGGCCCTCACGACAGCGAGCTCCGGTCTCGATTTCTGCAAACAGCCTGTGAGGCCTCACAACTCGAATGTCCTCTGTCCGTCTGCTCAACACGTTTAGCTTTTTCTGTTACGGACGTCTTCCTCCAGCCTCACCCACCGTCCAGCTCCCTCAGCACCCAGTTCAGGCCAGCCACCTGGCCCGCCACCTGTCACACCTGGGCCACATCGGCCCAGGTCCAGTTCGTCGTCGGCTCCAGCGTCATACAAGATCCGGGTCCTCTGCAGGCAACTCTCCCGTCCTCCTCCCTGCACTCCTGTGGCCTCCCACAGCCTCCAGAGCTCAGCCTTTTCCATGGAGGCGGGGAGAGCTAAGCATGTGGGGGTCCTGTGTTCACTGCCCATGGCCCTGAGGCAGCTGCACTTCGGTCTCCATCCCCTGCTAGACTCCAACCTCCTGGAGGGGCTAGGAACTGACTTAGCTCCCAGTAGGTGCTCAGTAAACATCCTGGAATCAATGACTTCAGGTTATAGACCTGCACACTCCCTCCCCGGCTGTCTCAGGGACAGATTTACGAACTCGGAGGCAGGGGCTGGCTCTCTTCCCTCCTGTTGTTCTCTCTCTGGCAGAGCCAGCGCGGGAGGCCGATGCTCACTGCGGGCACAGCATTTACAGGACGCCAGGAATCTCAGCAATCAAGCTAAACAAAGATTCCATGCGATGTTTCTTAATAAGTAAGAATTAGAGTAAAAACTCCATCAACCAAATATCAAAAGACCCGATCACGGTCACTGATCTTCATCAGCCGATAAGACTCCGCAGGATGCGGCTACGGACC
Source organism: Cryptoprocta ferox (assembly GCA_028646485.1). Lineage (NCBI taxonomy): Eukaryota > Metazoa > Chordata > Mammalia > Carnivora > Eupleridae > Cryptoprocta > Cryptoprocta ferox. The sequence continues at coordinate 86,571,819 of CM053566.1, forward strand.
GCGTCTCCACTCACCACGTGGGCAGTTGGCATCATCGATGTTTTGCATAAGTTTTGATTTTTTTTAAATTGTATTTAAAAGCTACTTGTTTTTGTGTCTGAACTTTGCGGAGACTGTTCGATTCCACACGTGAGGCAGCGCTGACGGACAGGGCGATAGTGTAAATGTGTGAGTCTCTGTGACAGTTGTTTTGTATTTACAGTCACCCTCACTCACACACTTGCAGAGTCCAAATAACACAATGAAACAACTCCCGGGGGAATAATAAACTCGTATTCCAAAGACGGCACGCATTTTTAGCCTGGGCCGTCCCGCCACGGAGACACACTTGGTGAACCCCTGGGGCCAGACCACACTCTGCACGGGGCAGCCGGGTGCCGTTCCCGGGAGCCGGCCCGGCGTGTTGGGGTGCGGCCGGGAAGCGGATATGAGCATTTTGTGAAGAGGGTGTAGAAACCGGGGGCAGGGATGGAGGCTGCCATATTTGGGAGAAAAACTGTAACCGGCACAAAATTCAATATAAGGAAAGGTTTTTAAGCAAATATCAAGTAAGAGCTCCCACCATGCGGCTTGTGAGCCACGGGAACCATGGGAGCCACGGGAGATTCGGGTGTTTCGGTTGTTGGGCAGGGAGGGTGAGGCCCCAGCAGAGTCTCAGGGTGACTTGGGAATGCGGAGGTCTGTTCAGAGCCCCGGGAAGACCGGTCGTTACTGCCGTGGCAGGATCTGGCTGCCCGTTGGGAAGGCCAACCCCTCTATTTGTCGAGCTGTGCCTGGAGCACCACTCCGCCGTGTGCAGGGGACAGGCTGGCCTCAGCTCGTGCCCGGGCCCGGGCTCCTCCCTCTCTACCTTCTTCTAGCTTTTTTGGGGTTCACGTTCAGTTCAAGTGCTCGTTGCTAGACCAAACCGGTGCCCTCACTCTGGCCGCTGGCCTATTCCAGCGAAAACTCCTCTTTAAACACATCACCTGTTCTTGCCCCGCCTGGGCAGCTTGGTTCGGTTAAGAGTCCAATTCTTGATTTCGGCTCAGGTCATGATCTCACAGTTCATGTGTTAGACATGCTGACAGCATGGAGCCTGCTTGGAATTCTCTCTCTCCCTCTCTCTCTGACCCTCCCCTGCTCGCTCGCTCTCTCTCAAAATAAATAAATAAGCTTAAAAATAAAAATAAAAATACATAAATATATCACCTGTTCTTGGGATGTCTGCGTGGCTCAGTTGGTTAAGCATCTGACTCTTGATTTCCACTCAGGTTATGATCTCATGGTTCATAGTTCGAACCCCGAGTTGGGCTCTGTGCTGACAGTGTGGAGCCTGCTTGGGATTCTGTCTCTCTCTCTGCCCCTTCCCCAAATGTGCTCTCTCTCTCTCTCTCTCTCTCTCTCTCTCAAAATAAATAAATAAACTTAAAAAAAATGAAAATATTGCCTGTTCAATGAGTGCCAAACTGAGTTCAGTAACTGCATAGTGAACTCACTTTACGTCAAGAGTGCTCTGGCCGTGGTCATGACCGCTGGCAGGTAACTGCTACCCTCTTGGAATTTCTGGAGTAACAGGAGGTCATTGTTACTCACGGTGGACCCCAGGATCACACCTGGCCTAACACTAATAAGGAGACCCATGGGGCTGGTTCCACAAGAAAGTACAGCGGTAAGGTGAGGGCGGGACTTCTCAGGCAGGTGAGGACAATCCCACCTTCTCAGAAAGACTGGGCTGGAGACCAGTTCAAGCAAGTGGGCACCAATCCAAGCAGTCGTGGCTACCTAGGGAGGCCCCCATAAACACTCTGGGTGGCAGCCCGGACGGTTTCCGGGGTTGGTGACTCTGAGCATGTAGCCAAGCATGATGCCAGTATGGTAGCTGTCCCTGGAGAACGACAGAGGACTCTTAGTCCCAGATCTGCCTCAGGGCCTCTCCTGATAGCTGCCCTATGAACGTCCTTCTGCTGCAGCGAAACTGGCACCATACGCATCTCCTCTCCTGAGCAGCGTGGGTCATTTCTGAGAAACGTTGAGCCTGAGGAAACAATGGAGCCCAAATGATGGCAGCTAATCTGAGTGAGAATAACCCTGGGACCGCTAGGGAGGCTTTGTCTGGAGTGGGGATAGACCTGGGGCTCCGACGGGCAGTGCCCTTATCCTCCTTGGGCACAAGCCCAGGGTCAGCTTGGATTAGCATCCACGCACCTGGGACAGGGAGCTTTTCTGGGCAGACCCCGCTCCCTGGGGAAACCCCCCCCCCCGGACAGCTCCCCTGAGCAGGCTCTGCAGGGAACCCCCTGAGAATCACCATTCCTCACAGGTACCACTTCGGGCGGTCCGAAAGGATGATCTTATCCCCAGTCCATGTGCTTATCTTTGTGGACATGCTGCTGCAATCCTACGGGAAGACAATATTCTGATTGAGCCCGATTTCATCAGGAACATGCAGAGAATGTCCTGTAGGTCCGGTGTAGAGTTCCAGCCCTTCACCGGGCTTTGATTTGTTGTTCCGTGCACACGTCCGTTCCGTTGTTCAGACCCATCGATTTCATTTACTGGGCATTCCGATCGGTCCCATTTGCCTACAACTGATGCCTCCAGAACACCAGCACCGGCTTCACTTTCTGCATTTGAGTTTTGCAGTGGCTTTTCCTGCTGGTCACCTATCCCTGCACAATCTACATTTAAACCCAAATAAAGTTGCTCTTGACTTTGAGATACCTTCCAGTTTTTCGGATCAACTAATTTTTAATTGACTTTGACTGAACGTACAAGAGCTGGTTTCAATCTCCCTCCTGTCAGCCCTCAGCTCACACACCTGACCTCCACACCCTTCCCCTGCACAGCCCTGGCCTCGGTCAGCGCCGTACAGACGTTCATCATTGCCAGTGAAAGGTCATCCTCTGACGGGATCCTCCCCAAAACGTGTTAAGGCACTGATAGTTCAGGAAGTGGTGCATCTCTTGAGTACAAAGAGGCACATGAAAGTATTAATATGGTAGGATGATAATTACATAAACATTCCAGAACTCTGCTCAGAAATGCCTGGAGGCATCTACAGTAAGATGTTAGCAGTTGGCATGTTTGAGTAGAAGAACTGCTCACTTTTCCTACTTTATGGATCCTTAAATCCTCCCTAATAAAAGTGTTCAGTTACAGGGAATTTCTGAAAGACCAAGCAAGTGCCACCCACTGTCGGCCTAGAAGGAATCGTGGCTCCCTGGGGGCTCACCGTCTTGATGCACCAGAAGGCTGCTCCGGCCTCAGTCCCCTTGGGGACAGTCCTCCTCCCTGGCCGTAGCCCCCTCCCGACTCGTGCCATCCCTACCTCACCTCCGTTACCCCTGGGCAAAGTAGGTGTAACCAATGGGGATGGAGCCTCCCTGGATGGGTACCCACTTTCAGACACGCTGCCCGGCACCCTCCAGCCAGCCTGCAGGGGCCCCATCGTGGAGGGTGGGTGGCACAGGGCCGCCGAGTGGCTCTGCAGGTGGCCGGGAGGAGGGAGACATCCCCCAGCGTCTGCAGACACATCACTGTCATCCAGGAGAAGCACGTCCTGGGAGACAGATCAGGGAAAGGTCAAGAAGTTGACGCCAGCCTTTCCCTGCCTTCTGTAATATTATTTTGAATTTTAAATAGCAGCTTAATTTGAAAACCTGAATCATAAATCCTGAAATGCAAACCCCTTCAAATCAGGGTAATGCTGATTAAGTGGCATCATTAAGTCAAATACAAAACGACGCTGGTGTAAAAAGTCCTTGTATCAACCAGGGTTCCTGGCAGGGAGGGGCCGTCCACAGAGACGTACGTGTTAACACGGAACGGGCCTTTCTGGCATTTCAGTCCAGAGAGACCGGTGTGTGTGAGAGATGGAGGGCTGGGTCCCCAGCCAGGAAGGCAGGTGGCTCTGAGGTGGAAACTGTCTCCCGATTCTACCAGGGAGTCAAATACCCACCCCCCTTCTGACTACCCTCCACAAGGGCTCTGGTCTCCTCTATGAAGCCGCCCCTCTTCTGAGTCCTTCCTCTCCGCCTGGCCGGGGACTCCATGTGTCCATCCCTTCCTCTGTTCCTCCTGTTCTCACCTCCTGCCCGGATTGCACAACAGCCACACTGTGCCTGGCTCCATGCAGGGACCCGGAGTCGGGAACACTTTCCTTCTCCGAGTCAGGGACACTTTCCTTCTCGGTTTCTGTGCTACGAACTTCCCAAAGCTCTCAAGCACCACGTCTCCTGGACGTCACCTCCCCTCCACTGACTCGCCACGTCAATTTTAGGATTTGCTTTCCTTCTCCTATTTCTGTAAAAACGACCTTCACTCAGAAGGGCCGTTTCTGAACACAAGGTCTAACCAACTTCCCAGCGCAGCCCTGCCCCCAGTCACATTCCTGAGTGTCACCCTGAGACTTCTCTGTGTCCCCGCCTGAAGCAGTCTGCTCCGTCCTGGGCCTCCCCGTTCCACAATCCTCTGCAACCCCTTGTCCCCACTGTGTTCTGTGCACCGGCCTCCTCTCTACACCTACCCTCAGCGAGCACCAGCCACCGTGGGTGTCCCTGGAGTTTCCATCCGTGCTAAGACACCGTTCATGCTCAATAACCGCCTGCGGAACACCGGAAGTGTGCTGAGATCTATGACTAATTCTCTCAGACACCCTGAACGGGGAGCTGCTCTTGACCCCATCTTAAGGACCAGAAACTGAAGTCTCGTTAGGGATGGAGGTTGTCCAGTTCACGCACAGCAGAATAAGCATCCAAACCAGGGTTTTCTGACTCCAAGAGGTGTCAGCCACGCTCCACCGTGCCCGCCAAGGAGCAGGAGCCTTCCCAGCGGGGCATGGAGGCTTCCTGGGCCTTTGTCCGCCCAGGTCTCTAGCTTTGGATCCTCACTTTTTTTTAATGTTTTTTTTTAATTTATTTTTGAGAGACAGAAAGAGACAATGTGAGCAGGGGAGGGGCAGAGAGAGAGGGAGACACAGAATCGGAAGCAGGCTCCAGGCTCTGAAGCTGTCAGCACAGAGCCCGACGCAGAGCTCAAACCCAAAAACCGCAAGATCATGACCTGAGCCGAAGCCAGACACTTAACCGACTGAGCCACCCAGGCGCCCCTGGATCCTCATTTATTCACGCACATAGCTCTGTTTCCCCCGCAAAACGTTCCTTTCTCCTTTTATCCCCTCCCTCAAGAATATGCTCTCTTTTTCTGCTTCTCAAAATTGTATACATCTCTGAAAATCTAGTGAAATACTGCCTTCACAAGAAATCTCTGAATCTGAAACCAAAAAACGATGCTGTGGCCCCTGAGTCCCTGGGCTGTTCCGACTGTACCTGTTTGCACACTTCTTCCGGTTACTCGTCGTCTGTCAGTGCTCCTGACTTACCCACCGATCCATAAACTTTGCTGAAGGTGCGATTTTCTGCTACACATTTAGCTCTGTCTCTGGCTCATGCCAAGGGGACGCACCATCTTTAAGTGAATGACTTGAGATGGTGAAAGTCAGAATTCTTCTCTCTTCTCCAAGACCTTCCTTACTCTTGGAGAATCATATATAATTTAGTTTTATTACATTTTAAAGAGCATAAAATAAGCTTACACATAGATATAAAGTAAACTAACCACACACACAGAATAATTATGAAGTCAATAAAACATTCCGCAATCTTAAGAACACATGTCAATAACCCCGCAGAGAGAAGCCAGCGCCTCACGGGAAGAACAAGCCGGGGAGGCAGTTACCATGCGAGGCGAATCTGAGCAGGTTGGTGATGTGATTTAGCTGTCTTAACTGTGTTGAGTGATTACCTCCACAGACCGAGGAGTCGGGTGGTGAAGAAAACAACATTGCTACTCTCACATTCGATTTCTCCCATCTTCTGTGACGATCCTGAGTTTCTGCGTGCATTTTCTGCAGTTCATGATTAGCCAGCATGACAGGGAGCTTTAATCTGAAGTTCTACCCATTAGCACCGACAACGGGTTTGTGTTTTCTCCGCACGTGCTCTTATTTTCGAAAACGATAAACTTCAAGACCACAGGCAATGGAGATGCTGAGAATAATGACAAAACTTAAATCAGAAACATTCTGTCATGAAGGGGAAGCAGGAAATGTGGAAGGCTAGCAGGCTAAGTAGCAACCCAAACCCAGGAACGGTTGACCCCCGACACACCACCTCAGCCCGGCTTAGGTCTCAAGGACTCAACTGCAAAACCGGGGTGGTCATACCCCATCGCCAGGGGCCATGAGGGTGAGTCGGGGAATGCGCTGGACCCAAGAGATCGCCTTCAAGACATGTCTATTCTGTCCTTGTGTTTCTCCTGCTATCTCTGAATCTCTTGGATAAAGGCAAATCATTTAAGCTCCCTGCTTTCAGTTTCTTGACAAGTAGAGTGAAAACAATAATAATACTTGTTACAAACATGAGGCAAGATCATCTTTTCATTAAAATGAACCAGCACACATACAGCTGCTTTAGAATCAGCAGCAGCACAAACCTGCCTGTTGTGCGTCCCGTGTGTGGTATCTTCTTCGCCTTCCTTGGCAGTGCCATAGGTGTGCTCCTTTCTGTGCGTGAAATGTCAGTGGAATAGTGAATTCTGATCTGTATTAGTATTGTGCTAAATATGGAAGTGACACGAACCCTCCCACCACAATCCCCGGATTCCGTTTCCAAGTAAGGCGGAAAACGGAATCCATTGGGATAGTTAGAAGTATGAAATGACATAGATAAAATCAAACAAGCCCCAAACCCCACACAACTGCATTTTTGCACAAACACTCAATGTTGGATCAGCACATTTTTAAGATGGGTAAGCAATACGGTTAAACCACTGAAGACATATTGCTCAGTTGTCTTTCATCACCGAAAGATACTGCCAATTAAATAGATAATTTCATTATTAACCTCCCAAATCATTCCTTTTTCTCAAATATGTATAAAAACTGACTTTCAAAAATACTTTCCACCTGGGGAAGTAAGCAAGTTACCAGTTTTGAACTATCCACAGGATGTCTTATAAGAACAGCATTTGGCTTCCATATTTAAATGGCTGAAATAGTAACTCTGATTTTTCAGAGATAAAATCAATCACTGCATGTGACTGGCCAGGGTGAGGCCCACGAGGAAGCCAACCCCTTCGTTCTCTTTACACTGAGCATAAAATATTTGTTGAATAAATAAATGAACAACAAATAATTGGTTCTGGTCCAGGGTAGCCTTTCCTTGGTGAGAGTGCATTTTGTTTCCTATCCCTGTGCCCCTCTTCCCTCAGAGCTCAGGAAGACCATCGACATGTGGTCGCGCCACCTCGGTCCCTGCTCTTCTTGAAAACCTCACCAAGGTCATCAGTGTTCAGCTGAATTACTCTACGTATCCATGGCACCTTTAGATCTAGCTGTTTAGAAAGGAAGTATAAGTCTAAATAGAAACCAAGAAAAAAAGTTGTGTAATTACATAAGAAATAGCAAAAATAAATATGAAATATCCCTCAATTTAAAGCAATGCTCTAAATAAACTCTTGCAAAAACAAAACAAAACAAAACAAAAGAGTGTAAAGGAAAAGGAGAGATTCTTAAGGGGTGGGGGGGGGCGTGGGAAGCGCTGTGAATGACTGGCCATTGAACGGGAAACAGCTTGCTCTTTGAGCAAAAGACAAGAAAAGTAAACACTTTACAGTCTTTATTAAAGGTGGGCTCCATACATTCAAATGGAAGAAGAACTGGAGACCTATCAGATGGACCTCAGGGGTCATGGTCCCTCCAGTGGTGGGTAGTCCTGTTCCCTCCGGCAGAGCTCGTGGGGCTCCAGCTGGTGGACATAGAAGACGGAATGCCCATCCAGTCTCCTTTTCCATCTAGTCTTCCGTGACCCGAGAGCTTCTCAGGATGACGGTGTTTCTCCCTCCTTGCAGAAGACACAATGGTCCCAGAGTGGAATGCGCCAGCTTGGGAAATACAGTCTAAGAAAAATCTCAGAACTGGGCTGTCCTCCAAACTCCACAGGGATGCTCTTGAGCTCTCCCAGGAAATATCACCTGAGTAGTAACTTGTTTGTTCCATGTGAGTGGTGTTCAATCGCGTCTGCTGGTGGAACAGCAGGGGTGCTTCCCAGGGGAGGGGGGTGGGCAGGGAAGGGGAGGTGATCGTTTCTCCTCACATCTTCACGGCTGTTCTCCCACCAATCCTCAGGCGCTTTGGTTCATGCAGAATAACGCGAAGTACCTTGATTTCACAGGAGCCCTTTAAAAGTATACAATTGCAGGGGCGCCTGGGTGGCTCAGTCGCTTAGGCATCTGACTTCGGCTCAGGTCATGATCTTATGGTTCGTGGGTTCAAGCCCCCCAGCTGTGCCAACAGCTCACAGCCTGGAGCTGCTTCGGATAATGTGTCTCCTTCTCTCTCTGCCCCTCCCCTTCTCCTTCTCTCTCTCTCTCTCTCCCAAAAACAAATAAAGATTTACAAAAATTTTAAATACACAATTGTATTTATTCATTGGATGTTTGACATTTTGAGCAAAGGGGCATAGTAGTGGGAGGTGTTTAAAACCAGTATAAACAGGTAAGACCAAGGAAAGTCCATCATGACCTTTCCCAAATTGTAGACCCTGCCTGGTGGTGTTATTTATACCTGAGAAAGCAAAGAGAATCAAGCCAGACATCATAGCTCACAAATGCCTCTGTTCCCCAGAAGCCCCTCAAAATTCATGTACTTGAAGCAATGCCTCAGTGGGAACCATGCTCAATTCCATTGCTGTGCTAGTATCATTTTTATTTTTCTATTAATAAAAATTACCACACACATCCTTGTCAAACCTTTGAAGTGGTAACTGGGTCAACTGTCATAAATCTAAGTTTTCGAATAGTGTAAGCATTGGCTACACGGATTCACTTTGGAATCTAAATTAATTAATATTAAATCATGCTGAACTTGAGTTCCCAGTCACACTGGATGCATTTCGCACTCCAGCCTCCCGTCTGTCATTGATGGTCTAGACTTCGGTAAGGTTTCTTTCAAGTTGCCCACGGGGCAAATTCTCACAGGGGCAATATTGTCCCCAAGGTATACCTGGCAGTGTCCGGAGGCTTTTTTTTTTTAATGTTTATTTATTTTTGAGAGAGAGCATGAGCAGGGGAGGGACAGAAAGAGAGGGAGACACAGAATCTGAATCAGGCTCTGTCAGCACAGAGCCTAACTCGGGGCTGGAACTCATGAGCTGTGAGATCATGACCTGAGCCGAAGTTGGACACTCAACCGATTGAGCCCCCCAGGCGCCCCTGGAGGCATTTTTGATAGTCACAGGTTGGGTAGGGGTGCAGCTCAGCATCCGGCAAGGTACAGAACGACCCCCAGCTACCCAAGATTACCCACCCCAGACGTCCAGTGCCCAGGTTGGAAGTCCCTGCCCCACAGAAATGTGGTCTTCACTACCTCTGCCAGTGTGTAAATCAGGTCAGTATTTCACCATTAAGGATACTTAGGCTTTTTAAAAATATTCCTTCTCTCTCTGGTATCATTCTGTCCCAATGTATCATTCTATTCCTAGCTTACCAAGAATCAGGGTGTTGAATTTTATTAACGTATGTGGAGATGGCCACAGGGTTTTTTAATCCAAACTTTTGATGTGAAAATCACATGGATCAATTTCTTCCATATGAAAAACAACTCTTGTGTTCCTGAAATAAAAATGGATCTTAGTATATTTTTTACTGAATCTACTACTGGATTAGTATTTTCTCTTGTTTAATCTTTACAGTCCATGAATGCAATTGGTCTATGGATTCCTTTTGCCTGTGTCTTATCAGATTTGGCAGTCAGGATGATCCTGGCTTTGTAAAACGAATTAGGACAAAAAAACCCTCCTATTTTGTCTTCTCTGAAAGAACAGGAAGGGAAAGATGTGTTTCTTGAAAGTCTAAAGTAATTGCCTGAATAGACGTCCAACAAAATAGTCCAGGATGAAGTATGCTAGCTGGCCACCTCCAGGTCAGGCCGGGCCACGGTGCCGCGGCCGCGCTGGGACCGGCGGGACGAGGGGGTCTGAGTGAGCAGGTGCTGGGCCGAGAGGAGGCAGCGTCCTCACCGTCCCAGGTTCTGGCTCCGAGAGGCCGCTGCGGTGCAGAGAAAGGTACAATGGCTGGAAACCTTCCTCCTCCTCGTCTTCTCCGTGGCCCCCGTGTCGGGCTCAGAGCCCGTCCCCGCTCAGGTGCTGAAGCCCATCACCCCCGCCCAGTGCTGACCCCCCGCCCCTCCGTGCTCCCCGGGGGCCACAATCCGGCTCGGGCTCGGGCTGTCGTGAGCACTGACATGGAAAGCTGCGCGGGAGCCGAGCATCACCCTTCTACCCCGGAAGATAGCCTGTATTTCAGCCTGATTTGGCCCTTCTTTGTGTTCAAATGCACTTCGTTGCTTTCTTTTTTCTATTATCCTCACTGTATTTTACATTCCCTTTTTCCTCATATTATTCCCGCATTATTGATTTCCTTTTCTTTGAACTCCTTGCCACTTACAGCCTTTACTGCTCAGAGAGTCACTGCAGTGAAACATATAATCCAAGCCTTCATATTACAAACAAGGAAATTGACGGTTCCGGGTGTTTTTGTTATTTGCTTGAGATCACAAAACTGGTGTAGATTCACTCAGGCTCTGACAGTCCGGCTCATTATTACTCCTCAGATGTGTGGATTTCATGTTGGCACTTAATCCTATATTATTTTTATTGTAATGTGATGTTAATATTCACATCCATAGGCAATTTTACAGTTCAAATATAACATATGCAGATAGATGCAAATGCAGATGCGTATAGCTGAGAAATAATGTGTGCGACTCTGTGAAACAGGCAGCGGAAGCTTCAAAGATGAGGAAAGAGAAGCTCTGAGAGGGAAAACAACGTATCCAGTCACTGGTGCCGTCACACCCACACCTCTGCCTCCCGACCCTCTTTCCTAAGTCTGGGCACAGCTGCAGGCAACCCTGAGGGTCAGTCCACGCTATGTGCCTATTCAGACTTCTTCTTTTAATGTTTATTTATTTATTTTTGAGAGAGAAAGAGCTGGCATGTGAGTGGAGGAGGGGCAGAGAGAGAATCCCAAACAGGCTCCACGCTGCCAGAGGCGGGGCCCGATCTCATGAACCATGAGAATATGACCTGAGCTGATATCCAGAGTCAGACACTTACCCGACTGAGCCCCCCAGGCGCCCCTCTATGCAGCTGTCTTACACTTGCCCGGAGATGGTGTGCTTACCAACCAACCAACAAAGTACATGAAAAAGTGGTTCAGTCTTAGACATGGCACCCATTACATTTTAAGGAAATTATTCTCTGCCATTATTGTTCCACATCTTCTTCTCCATCAGCACATACTCTATTTCTCCATTTTTGTGATTTTCAGTTCTCTTCTCGGAAATATGTATGGTGTCCAAATCACTGTTCAGCAACTCCTTGTGTTCCTATAAGAAAAGGTGATGGTAAGAAAAAGGACAACCTGTTTGGTTTTCTTAGATGTTTCCACCAGCACTCAGAGGTGGGGGCCTGCCTTCCTTGCTTTGTGGAAGGAACATTCAGGAGAGGGCGGGAAAGGAGAGCAGTGTGTCAGGCCAGAGATCAGCTCTGCACGGGCAGTGGAGGGGGTACGTGATGCTCCAGAACCAACAGGTATTCCTCCAGCCACTGATGAAATGATGTGGAGAGAGGGTAGCTCTGTTCCACATGATTTAAGAAGTTGACATGATATAAACATGTATTTTTTTTTTGTTTCTTGCAACTGTTTGGTATCTTGTTGTTTTCAACATGCTTTTCTTGGTGCATTTAACACGAAGTAGGATCTTGAAATGTCTTGCACTTATATGAATTATACAATTGGCCATGAATGAAAAGTCCATGAGTCCGTTCAGAGACCCAAAGTAAGTAGTTCTCATTATTTTTGCATATTTTGTTTCCATAACTTGTCAAACACACTCCATGCATCTTTCCTGCCTCACTCCTTGATAAAACTAATGAACAAAGCAAGAGATCATAAAGCTTGATGCCAACATTTAACTTCCTTAGCAGGTATACTTATAGGAAGGTACATGGTCTTGCCCATGAGTCTCTTTCAAGCCAAATTTTGACACCTTGTCTTACACATTGTACTCAATTATACTGAAGCTCTAGAAATGCCAGGAACTCCCCCATCATGTTTAAAGATGGGAAAGGTAAATGGAACTACATGGAAGCAAGGCTTGCACACTTCACTGGACGTCAGGTAGTGTGATAAATCACACCTGTATACTGTAGTGGCAGAGAGACAGGTGAGAAAACATACAAAGCAGTGTTACCGAAAACTATAAATAAGTAAAGATGAAATCCCAAAAACGTGTCAAGTGACTCACAAAAAGGGAAAGAAGCAAGGTTCATACAAAGTCTAAAATAATAAAATGGTAGACTAACACTAAAATATCAATTATTACCTTGAATGTAAATGGTGTAAATACACCAATTAAAATGCAGAGATTGGGGCACCTGAGTGGCTCAGTAGGTTAAGTGTCGGAGTCTTGATTTTGGCTCAGGTCACGATCTCATGATTTGTGAGACTGAGCCCTGTGTCAGGCTCCACGTTGACAACACAGAGCCTGCTTAGGACTCCTCTCTCTCTCCCTGTCTCTCTGTTCCTTCCCTATTCTCACACATGCGTGCTCTCTCTCAAAACAAATAAATAAGCTTTAAAAAAAAATGGAGATATTAGAAGAGTAGACTAAAAAAACATACCCCAACTATGTGCTGTTTCCAAAAACTCACTTCAAATTCATTTCAACATTACAGGTATGTTGAAAGTGAAAGTGTGGAAAAAGAAAAACCATACAAACATTGACAACAATAACAACAAAAAACAAATAGTTATTATCAAAATAAAGTAGGCTCCAGAGAAAAATATAAAAAACAATCACTAGAGGCAAATAAAGACAGCACATAATGATAAATGAGTCAGCCCACCAGGAAGCCATAAGTGTCCCAGTTATAACCGCAACAAACAACCCAGCCTCCAAATACTTGGAGCAAACATGGTAGACCTGGAATGGGAAAATGCAAATCCACGGTTGTATTTGGGGACTTCAAAGCCTCTGCTCCCAACAAGCAACTGACAGAACTATTAGATCTAAAATCAGCAAGGACTCAGAAGAGCTGAACAGCACAATTAGCCAGCAAGGTGTAGATGAGCAATAAAACACTCCACAGTAACAGCAGAGTACACGTTCGTTTTCAAGCATGACTGGAATTGTCACCAAGATCAACCATATCCTGGACCAAATCACACTTCAGCCACCATGAGAGAAATTGATACCATATTAAGTGCTCTGATCATAATGGAATCAAGTTAAAAACCAATAACAAAAAACCACAGGAAAGTCTCAAACATTTGAAAATTAGTAATATACCTCTAAGTAATCAATGGATCTCCGAGGTGACAAAGTAAATTAAAAAAAGAGAGAACTTATAAAGATAAAAATAAAATATATCAAAATAGAAGGGATGCAGCTAAAGCAGTGCTGAGAGGGAAATTTATAGCACTATTAGTCTCTAATCAATAAGTTCCACCTCAAAAAAACTAGGACAAAAGTTGAATAAAATAAACTCTGAGCAAGCAGAAGTGAGGAAAAAAAAGAGGGAAGAACAGAAACCAATACAATTTAAAACAGGAAACAATAGGGAAAATCAACCAAACAAAAAGCTAATGATTTGAAAACGATCAATAAAACTCATAAGCTTCTAACAAGACTGATGAGAATGCAGGATAGGAGACACAAATCCCCAGCATCAGGAACGAAACACAGGGCGTCATTACAGATCCTACATACATTAAAAGAACAATAAAGAAATATTATGAGCCTTTTAGATTCAGGAATTCATCAGCTTAGAAGAAAGAGACTTATTCTCTGAAAACTGCAAGCTACCAAACTCAAGACATAGAACCTGAGTAATCTGATGGGCATTACAAAATGGAATTCACAGCTTAAAACCTCCCCAAAGAAATCTCTAAGGATGAATGGTTTTCCTGAAGAATATTACCAAACATGTTTAAAAAGAATTAATAAGTTTACACAATGGCTTTCAGAAATTAGAAGTGAAGAAAACACTTCCCAACACATTGGAGACTTATGCTCATGCAAAAATTTGATACGAAAACTAGACCAAAAAAATCACACACAAGAAATAAAACTACAGACTCATATCACTCATGAACGCAGGCCACAAAAGTCCTCAACACAGTATTAGCACATCAGATCCAACAATGCCTAAACAGAATTACATACCATGACCACATGAGGTATGTTCTAGGTGTTCAATATTTGAAAATCAATCCATGAAATACACTGTATCAACACACTAAAGAAGAAAATGATTGATCATATTAATAGAGTCAGAGAAAGCATTGGACAAAATCCAACACTCATTCATGATAAAAACTTCCAGGAATTTAAGAATGCAGGGGAACTAACCAAATTTGAAAAAGAACAACTAAGGAAAAAAAAACCTGCAGCTAACAGTACACTTATTGATGAACAATTGAATGTTTTCTCTTTAAAACTGAGAACAAGAGGGGCTCCTGGGTGGCTGTAGGTTAAGTGTCTGACTTCGGCTCAGGTCATGACCTCACGGTTCGTGGGTTCGAGCCCCGCATCGGGCTCTGTGCTGACAGCTCGGAGCCTGGAGCCTGCTTCAGATTTTGTGTCTCCCTCTCTCTCTTCCCCTCCCCCATTCATGCTCTGTTTCTGTCTCAATAATAAATAAACATAAAAAATTTAAAAAAAATAAAAATTTAAAAAAATAAATGAAACTGAGAACAAGAGGGGCAACTGGGTGGCTCAGTTAGTTGAATGTCCAACTCTTGATTTTGGCTCAGGTCATGATCTCACCGTCGGTGAGTTTGAACCCCATGTCAGGCTCTTTGCTGGTAGTGTGGAGCCTGCTTGGGATTCTCTCTATCCATCTTTTCCTCTCTCCTTCTCCCTTTCTCTCTCTCTCTTTCTCTCTCTTCCTCTCTATCAAAATAAATAAATAAACATTTTTTAAAAACTGGAAACAAGACAAGAATAGGTGCTTTTACTATGTCTATTCAATATAATACTGGAAAATACTAGCCAATGCAGTTAGGAGAGAAAGAGAAATGAAAAGTACAGATTGAAAGGAATAAGTAAAATGTTGCCCAGTTGCTGATAACATAGCTGTCTATGTAGAAATTCCCAAGGAATCTTTAAATTTTTTTTTTTTTTTTTTTTAGAGCCAACAGCATCTGCACCTTAATCCACACGCTGGGTGGCTAGGCCTGAGACAGACACCAAGTGGGATGCAAGGTCAACACACAAACATCAAAACACAAACATTGAATATGTGGAAATACGAATTGAAAACACAATGCCATTTATAATCACTCCCAAGGAAAATTAATATTTAGATAAAAACCCAACAAGAGATGTGCAGGATCTGCAAGCTAAAAATTCAATATCTTTATTAAATCAATTAAAGATCTGAATAAACAGAGACATACGATGTTACTGGAAGACCTAACACAATAAAGATGTTAATTTTCCACAAATTGATCTCTAGGTTTAATACAGTTCCTAGTAAAATCTGAGCAAAGATTTTGTAGACACAGATAGTCTTATTCTAAAGTTTGTATGGAAAGACCCAGGCCCCAGAAGAGTGGGGAAATCTTTATAAAGAAGAATAACGAACAATGGGTCATTCAACTGGACGTTAAGGCTCAGCCTGTAACAAGAGTAATGTGACTGTGATATGGGTTGTGGTATTGGGATTGGATATCGGGACGGACATATAGATCAATGATGTCGAATAGGTAACAAAGACAGAGACCCACACAAATATGCCCAATTAATTATTGACAAAGGTGACAAAGCAATTTGATGGAAGAAGGACAGCTTGTTAACATATGGTACTGAAGAAATTGAACCAAAAAATAAGCCTCAGCTCTAACCTCACATTTTGTAGAAAAATTAACTCAAAATGGGTCATGAGACTCAAATGTAAAACTATAAATCTTTCAGAAAAAAAAAATCAAAGGAAACCTTCAGGATCTGGAACTATGCAAAGAGTTCATAGACTCGACACCAAAACTATGAGGCATAGAAGGAAAAAATTATAAACTGGGTCTCTTCAAAATTTGTTTTAAGGTTTCTCCATGAAAGACCCCATTAAAAGTGTGAAAATACAAGCTACAGATTGGGATGAAACATTTGCAGACCACACAGATGTCAGAGGAGTAGTATCTACAATATATAAAGAACTCTAAAAACGCCCCATTAAAAAGAAACAAGCCAACTAAAAAATGGGCAGAAGTCAAGCAGACATTTCACTGAAGAAGATTTACAGATGGCAAATCAGCTCATAAAAAGAGTTTCAACAGCATTATCCATTAGGGAAACACAAATTAAAATCACAGTGAACTATCACTACACACATATCAAAATGTCTAAAACGAAAACCAGGACAACCCCAAGCCCAGAGAGGGTGCGGAACAACTGGATGTCACACGTGCCAGTGCCAAGGAGAGGCTGTTCAGCTAGTCCGGACAACAGTCTGGCAGTTGCTTATGACACTAAACGTGAAACTACCATACAACCCGGCAATTTCACTCTTGAGCATTTATCCCAGAGAAATGGAAACATATGCTCATGCAGAAATGCTGTAAATGAATGTTTCTAGAAACGTAATAGCTAAAGACCAGAATCAGCCCAGATGTCCTTCCAGAGGCGAATGGGTAAAGTGTGTCATCTTGTAGAGTGCTGCTCAGCAGCACACGAAGGAAGTATTGATACGTGCGGCCAGAAGGCCGTGCTGAAAGACGAGGGAAAATGTGAAAGATGTATCGTACATTATTCACTTCACACGGGCCCCGGGATTAACTGGAGGACGGGGAGGGAGGGGGCGTTAGGGGCCCCACTGCTGCTGGTGGAGGCTCTGACCTTGCCGGTGCCCTCATGACACCTTGGCCGCGAGGCAGGGCTGCAAGATGCCACCACCAGGCAAACTGGGTGAATGCAGGGCACACGGGGTTGCTCCGTTATCTCTTACAACTGCCTGTGAGTCTACAAAGTTTAATTTAAAAAATTCTAATGAAAGATTGAACTTTGGGTCAATTTATCAAAGATTAATTTGCCTTAAATTGATTTGGTAAATCACAATCCATTGATAAGCCAATTCCTAAATCCAAATCCACCTCTGAAAGCCGGTTGGCAGAATAGCTTTTGCTGATCAACCGATTTGCCAAATGATCTATTCACCAAAACTCGCTGCTATTAAGAACTGACAAAATTTATAGCATTTTAATTTTACTGAAACTTCCAGATGATTCCTTCTGGTTTATGCAAGATTGTAAGTTTCTAGTTTGAGTGTTTTACAAATGTAAAGGATTTTATAAAAATTTGTTTCTTAAAATGCAGGTTAGTTTCTCTCTTCAAGGCAGTTTAAATTCAGTCTGCTGCCTTTATTCCTTTTAATTTGGACGTGTATTTGGGGGACTAGGGAGAGAAGAGGATACTGTGATCTGTGCCTGAGCACCCCAGATGTGTTGTGGGGATCTGCTCTCGTACATGTGCACACACTTCTTCCCCCTGTTTCTTCCCTCTGCCTGAAATGTGGTGCCCCGATCTGTGGTCTGCCCGTCACATGACCTAGGGCAACATCCAGTCTTGTCCTGCCCAAAGCCTTGCTGCCTGCTCCCACTTGACATGGTAAACTGAGGCGTGCGCACGAGCACTGAGGAGGGAGGAGATGCGCCCGGGGTAGGCAGGCTCCTGTGACAGGACTGGTGCGGGGCCAGGCACCACAGCAGAGCAGGACAGCGGCCTACGGTCCTTCGCGGGCACCACTTACTGTCACTAATCCATCTTGGCTTTCTTAGAGACTCTGTCCTGGGTTTTCGATTCTATAGATTACTTATAAGCTCAAAATGCTGAATAAATTATCACACACACCCCACATACTCTAAATATCGGTCCTCAGCAAAACCCAAATGCCACATGCCTCACAAGTAACAAAAGATCCCCTGGCTCAGTTTAGGTACAGCCAGGGGACCGTGCGATGCATCGTAAGGTCAGCAAACAGGCCTGCCCGGGGGCTCCCCGGCGGCCCCCAGGGACCGGCGTCTTGGGTGTCCTGTCCTTGGGTCACAATGTCTGCACTGAGCCACGCAAGTGGGCACTGGCCCCACGTTCCTCTGCCTTCACGGGAAGGCGGGAATCTGGTACCAGGAACCCCGGGCTCCTGAAGGGTCCGTATCGATGGGCTGGATCTGAGACCAAGGGGTTTATGTGCCTTTTCTGTTCCCGTTCCATCCCCTTAGCTGCTGTTTTCAGGCAGAGGCGCCCCCAGGCTGCTGTTTTCAGGCAGAGCTCAGCCGTGTGACGCTGTCATCACCACGTACCCAGCACCGGCGGTCACTCGGCTGGAAGAACCAGGCGTGCTGGTGAGGAGGGACGGAGCAGCCTGGGCCCACGGAGAGGCCCGGTGCAGCGGTGGGGGCCTCCGGGAAGGCAGCGACCCAGAGTCAGGAAAACCCGGCCGCTTCCTGGGCGAGGTTCCTGCACAAGGAATTCTCCCCGTCGGGAGCCGGAAGGGCAGGCACAAAGCCTTCACGGCCGCCTGCTGTGTTAGACGGATTCTCAGAGGCTTCACTTGTAGCTGGGAGAGGGGAGAGTGACAGAAAGTGGAGTCTAAAAAGCCAAGGTCCAGCCTGCGCCGCCCTTGAGTGATTCCCAGGGGCCTGTTCAGAAGACGACAGGCCAGAATCACCTGGGCCTAGAGATGTAGCGGCGCAGCCCGGGCCCGAGGGCTTCTGACTGGAGAGGGCTGGGGAAATGCGGGCTGTCTGGGTTTCTACCATCCTCCAACGCTCTGCGTCTGACCACTGTGACGGGCACAGAGCCCCATGGAGGTTTCTGAGCAGGGACACAAGCGGTGGCAGTCACTGCTCTACAGCTAAATAGACACCTGTACATGACATCGGCCGAGATGAAGACGTTCTGAGGGCAGAGAAACCCGTGAGCGGCCGTGGCAACAACCCACGCAGAAATTCACGAATCCTGAGCTGGGTCCAGGCCCCAGATGGACAAGGACATGCAGTCAAGGATGCATGTCCTTGGCCCAAGGACAAGGGCCAGGAGGATCAGGATGGTGACAGAGCCACCGGTAGATGGAACGTTCTGGAGAAGCTGCAGGAGAAAGGGCAGGGTAGACAGAGGCTCAACCATAACTCAGCCTCCATCAGAGTCCCGACAGGAAATTGCGGCAAGCTCAGAATTGGGACGATCAGTGCAGAGAGGCCACAGAGACCATGAGAACATTGGCTGCTCCATCACCCCCTGGGTGTTGGAAGAGGAGCCTGTGGGCAGCTGTGGGCAAGCCCTGGGGCCGCCAGTGGGGGGCTCAGAGCAACAGAGGGGGCTGTCTCACAGTCTGGAGGCCGGAAGACCAGAGTCAGCCTTCCAGCAGGGCACAAGGTGGGGCGGGGGAGTCCTTGCTGCCTCCCCTGGCCCCTGGCCTCACCTGGCCTATGGACGCATCTCTCCAGTCCTCGCCCTGTGTGTGGACGCCAGTCACTGGACCGCAGACCATCGGGTGCAATCCGCTCTGGC
The DNA here is from genome assembly GCA_028646485.1 of Cryptoprocta ferox. Lineage (NCBI taxonomy): Eukaryota > Metazoa > Chordata > Mammalia > Carnivora > Eupleridae > Cryptoprocta > Cryptoprocta ferox. Next base: position 86,591,428 of record CM053566.1, read on the forward strand.
CTTATCTTAACTAATGACATGGCAAAGACCCTATTTCTGTTTCTAACTAAGGTCACACTCTGAGGTTCCGGGTGGAGGTGAGTTTTGAAGGCAGGACACTGCTCACCCCAGTGCCCGGGGCTTGGTCACAAGAACAGCCAGCCCAGGCATCCAGGCCGGCAGGACACTGAAGGCTCATCCCTCACATCATCCAGTCCCCCTGCCAGTCTCCTGCCCATGGGATCCGGGGCAGTGCCTCATCGGAAACCCCATAGGACAGGAGTTCTGGGAGGGGGCTGGGGAGGGGGGCTGGGGAGGGGGGCTGGGGAGGGGCCTGGGGAGGGGCCTGGTGGCCAGCCAGAGGGGACAGAGAGGCGCCAGGGCACAAACGTCACAGCCTGAAGACTAGGTCCTGGTCCTGGGGAGTCAGGCTGCATCCCCAACAGAGAGCCCCGAGCCCCTGCAGATGCTTTGTGGGGGCACCTGCTGACTCAGATTCTGTCCTTTCTGCCCCTGGGCTCCCTGTTTGTGTCATGAGATGAGCCAGCTGCTCCCGGTCGTTTCCTGGCCTGAAACTCGGCCGCAGCGATCCAGGTGGAGATGCTGGCGTGAGCGAGGGCGTGGCCTTCCCAGGGCCTTCAGACGGCCGGACCCCAGAAGGCACTCCCCCCACCTGCTCACACAGGAAAGTTCCAGAGCTCTGGGAGGGGACCTGTACTCCTCATTCAGACTGTGCAAGATCTTTATTTTGTCCTTAAGCCCTCCCCTCCGCCATCCTCTGTGAGCGGCTTTCCAGCGAGCGTGAGCGTGCAAGTCACGCAGAGAGGGACGAGCTGGAGAACCGCCGCGTCTCCGTGTCCTCCTCCCTCCAGCGCCACGGTGGCTCCAGCACCACGGTGGCTCCAGCACCGCGTCGCCATCGCACACGGGAGAAGTCGTTTTCCCGAGAGAAAGCAGCGAACTTGGCAGACGCGAGCCGCTGCTCTTCCAAGGCTCAGCGTGGAACTTCGTGTCCAGATTGCGAAGCGCGGGCCAGCGGGGGGCGCTAGTGCGGCCTCCACCTCGCGGGTCGAGTCTCAGGGTCTCGGCGGCCCCACTCCCCCAGGGTCCCGGCCACCGGCCACGGCCACGGCCACGAGCGGTCCTGGCTCTCTTGTCGCGTCTTGGCAAACACGAGCCCGGATTTGTGATTTGAGCTGTGATAGCAGCACATTAACATAGAATGTTCTGTCGGAAACAAGATGAAAATGAACCTTTAAATAACGATGTTCTCCAACGCTGTGGAATGAATCCAATCGTTTGCAGATGGTACAGTGGACATTTCTCTTGAGGCGCAAGGAAGGGGCAGAAAATCCCCTTTCCACGTTCAGTGTCCTCCTGATGTCCCTCGACATATTTTCTTCAATGTTTTTATTGTGCTTTCTTCAAAGACAGTTCAGTTTAATAGAAATGCTTCACAATTACTGAATGGATAATATCGTTTATAAGAGGGAATTAGGAAGACCTGACGTATACCAATAAAAATGGCATGTTAGGGATTTTTTTTTTAATTCTCAAAGAAGAAATAATAACAAAATAATGTCCTTGTTATGGGGGTGGGTGGAGGAAGAGGAGAAAGCAAAGTTAAAATAAAGAAAATAAAAATCCCATAATAACCAAAAGTCCTAAAATGTGTTTTTTCCCCTTTTTAGAGAGGTGAGGTGATAGGGTTTCTGTCTACGGAACTAACTGTTTACAAATATTCAAGACCATAAATTTGAAGAGAAACTGAATACAGAAAATTCTTGTTAATGCAGTACATTTTCTGGTAATTTTATAGTCCAATTTTCAGTGATTCCCCACAGAACGGATGCAGTTCAAAGGCAATTTTATAAAGTACTTTGCAGATAACTATTATCTGCTAATTATTAGAAATTGCATGTTGTTGTTAATTGCATAAATAAATTGTTTTATCTGAAAGCCATTAAAAAAAGGTTTGGTGTCTGAAGCATATATGGTTTTGATGTCCCTGTATAAAAACGCTTAACTGTTTAACTCCAAAATAATGACATGCTGCTTTAAGACAATTTCGTAGACTAATGGGTTACGGGGAGGGCTGGGCTGAGAGTCCCCAGACATGGATTTTACTTGATTTCTGTGTCATACTTCAACTGATCATAAATCCACATGGCAGGAAAGATCGCAAACGTTTACCAAATATATGTATGCTATACATCTTTCTTGAATCCTTAAAAGATATTTTATATACACATTTCCCTTTTTTCCCAAACAAGTACTATTTTTTAAATATTCTATTTCATTTGTATATTCCCCTCATAATGAGACATAGAGGAATATATTTGTCGGGAGAGGGGCCTTTGGTATGTTAGGAAATAATTCAGGAAAAGCCTAGTAGAAATACAGACTCCGAAAACGAGCTGAGAGGCCCTGCCTCTGCACCTGCGGGGTGAGCGAGAGCCTGGGAAGGAGCCAGACGCCTTCTTCCTGGGAGCCAGCCCCCGGCGATGCCGAGGACAAACACAGCACTGCGCTTTTACGAGGAGCGTGTGGGCACGGAGGTGGCCGGATTCCACGTGTCCCGTGGCACAGACCGTGGGGAGCACAAAGAGGACACGGCAGCACCGGCCAGTGGCCAGAGACCAAAGGGTGTGCGGTGCGCCTGGCCGGACAAGGCCCGGCGAGGGGAACGGGGGTGGGCGCCCAGCGCAGGAGGCCTCGCCGGGAAGGGAGCCCCCTCTAGACTCAGTCCGTTACAAGTGAAGCTCTCTAAGAACAGCGGAAATTTGGCCACAAAGAGAAAGACGTGTGTGAAGGACAAGTTAGTGTCCGGGGGCAAGCTTCGGGGGCCAGCACGGGCCGGCACTCGGGAGTATGTAAGTGGCCACGGAGCTTCATGGTGGCCCCCTTTGTCACACAGACACTTCAGGCTCTCAGTGCCATGGGCAACATCACAGCTGATGACTTACAGGGTTGAAGTGAATGAATGAATGAGTGATTTGTAATCTTTCAAAACACACAGCGGGCACAGAGGAAATTGTCATTCCACGGGGAGGAGCTCCCCACACGCAGACGAGCTTTCTACCACGGTGTCATCTGCGTGTCTTCATTAGTTTGCTAGGGCTGCAGCAACCGAACGCACAGACAGGGCGGCTTAAACCACAGACATGAGGATCCAGGCGTGGGCAGGGCTGGCGTCTCCCGAGGCCGCTGTCCCGGATGTGGACACTGTCTTCTCCGAGTCATCATGTGGTCGTCTCTCTGTGTGTCCGTGTCCTGATCTCTTCGTATAAGAATGCGGTCTTATTGCGTTAGGGCCGAGGCTAATCTCTTTTTAACTCAATTACCTCTCTGAAGACCCCACCCCCAAACACAGTCACATTCTGAGCCCTGGAGGTGGGGCTCCATCATGTGAACTGGGGAAGGACAGAATTCAGCCCACAATAGTATATGCAAACATTTTCGACGATAATTTCTCATGCTCAACAATATTTGTTCACCCATCCCACAGATATCTTATTCTACTGTGGGATCAATTTTGGGGTGTCAGCAGTTAGATGGGGCTGAAGCCACTAGGGGTGACAGAGGTGCCCTCAGGATGCATGGAGGGCTCGTGTTAGAACACATCCGTGTCTAACTCAGCATGGAGGGTTCACCGCGGAGCACTTGGAGGGGGGGGGCCTGAGAGGTGTCAGTGATGAGGAAGAAAACAGGCTGAGAAGAAGGGGGGACAAAATCTTGACGTAAGACCCACCGTAAGAGCCCTGGAGGGAGAGAAGCCACGGAAGGGCGTCTTCACATGCACGCGCGTGCATTCGTGTTTCCCTAGACGCTCTGAATCAGTGGTAAGAATGATTGCCGGGGTCATCAAGAGCCGAGGTAGCCATAGGTCTTCAGAACTGCAAGGGTTAAACCGAAAGCTATGTGGGGACTGAACAGCAAGGACCTTCAGATGAGGGACAGGAAAGCGCAAAGGCGGAGGGAGGAGCTCCTGCCTCTGGCCGCTGACTGAGGCGTAAACAGCCCCTTCCAGGTCACCTCAGTGGGGGCCGAACGCATCACGTGCGCTCCTCTTTCCTGGGATAAGTCATCGCTTGGGAGAACCCGCTTTCTAACCGTGTGCGTGTTGTTCTGATCCCGTTGCCGAGCGTCCACCGCCAGCCTCACGGGCACAGGGACAAAGCGCTGACGGAGCTAACGCAAGGGAGTGAGTGACTGCACTCATTGACTGTCACCCAGTGGACAGCGCAGGACCCCGCCGCCGCTCAGGTCTGTAGAGGACGGTGCGAAATCCGCCCAGCGGTTCTCGCCCGCCCCAGGCTGGACCTCGAGAGGTGCTTCCAGCGTCTAGTGGCAGCCCCCACGTCAGTCCAACGTGCCAGTAATGCCAAGGTTGAGAAACGTATTCCCGCACTTTAATGGTGAGAGGACGCACGCCTAGAAGGGTGGGGTTTCAAACGGCTGCAAACTCAATATCCTGCCTCCCAGTTCTGGGCTTTTTGACATGAAACTTCTAGCTGCGATTTCAAGAAAAGGTCAGAACATTTTAAAACACCTGTTGGTGTGTGAGTCACCTTCTGACCAGAATATCAAAACTCGTTCCTTCTGAAAACTCCCTCTTCCCTTGGGTTCCTTGAACACCCACTCTTCTTGTTCTCTTCCAACTTTTCTGATTGTCTTTTTTCCAGGCTCTGCCTTCCCTGTTCCCTTTTAAATGTCTGTCCCTACCAAGTTATGTACCAGCCCCTCTTTTGACCTGACTGCGTTCCTCCTGAAGATCTCACCTACCCCCACGGATAGAGCTAACATCTGCGGTCGGAAAACATTTTCAAATATAAAGCAGTGTTTTCTTTGTACTTTGCTTTTTTCTACCTTCGGGATTCCGGTCCAGCTGCCATTAATCCATTAGCCAAAGACGCATGGATGAAGCAGAGGGAAAACGATTCTAGATTCTCGAAAGCCTGTTCTCGTGGGGAAGACGGTAGCTTGAGGCAGGAAGGGATGGAGCTCCAGATGGGCATTTGGGTCAGGAGAGAGCTTCCCCTCACTTTTTAGATTGAGAGGGAAGGTCGAGAGGGTCCAAGAGCAGAAAAGAAGCCAAGCCAAAGCCGGCAAGCCCAGGCCTCACATCTGCACGTCCCCTGGGCAGCGGAGGAAACGCCCTGTCCCCGTGTGATGTGCACCAGTCTAAATAGAGCTCGTCTCCGGGGACGGACGTGACTCAGCAGCACCATGTGTAAACTGGCTACGAGAGAGCAGCTAGTACCTGTGTTGAGAGAGACTGTGCGCTGCAGGGGTGCATGGCATCGCGGGCAGGCAGACCCCCACTCTGCGGGCCGTTCTCCTGCAGAGGCGCCCCCGGGGCTCCGAAGGACTCTGGTGGAAACGCACACTGGTGCGTGGTCACCGCAGCTGTGTTCTGGCACGCCGGCAGGATGGAGGCCCTGGGCTGGTGTCATGGTTACAAGCTTCCCTCTGTCGACTGCACATGCTCCCTCCCATCTGCCTGCCCCCCTGCATGGATCCTGGGCCCTCTTCATAGGACATTTTCACTGATGTGCAGAAGAGAGGAAAGAGCTAGGGCCAGAGGATGTAGGATCCCCAAGTCTGGTGGTTAGATGGACCGTGCCCATCTCCTAACCCCTCTGAGATGCCATTTTTCTCCTCCACAGATGGGTAGTAATACCTCCATCTCTGAGTTGTTTTCAACATGATGTGTGTGAAAACCCCAGCTCAGTGCCTGGAACATTGTAGGTGCTCCATGTAGTGTGAACGATCATAGTGTGAGCTATCCTGTGTGAACCAAAGCCGCCAGTGGGCTGTCACAGTGTGGACGGTCCTGGTGTGAACTACCATAGCGTACATCACGGTGTGAACTATCCCAGAGGAAGCCACCATATTGTGATCTTATCATAGCGTGAGCTCCCCTGGTGTGAACTACCATAGCGTTCTATCCTGGCATTACCTATCATGGTGTGACCATTACCTATGATGACGTGATCTAGGTTTCCTAGGTTATCAAATACATTCTATGACAGTGTGAACTACCATAGCATGAACTGTATAGTGTGGCTTATCTGAGTGGTCCACCCTGGTGTGATCTATCTGAGCATGGTCCCCGATAGCACGATCTTTCACTGAGACCCGTCAGTGTGGACTAAGGTAGCATATGGTCTATCACAGAGGAGACCGCCATTGCTCTAGCTGTCATGGCGGGAACGGTCCAAGTGGGGTGCATCTCAGTGTAATCTATCACAGTGGAAATGATCATAGTGTGAACTGCTATACGGTAAAATACTGCTTTTACTCGAAAGCCTACAGAACTCTTAAACGTACCATGTTTTTTCTTCTATCTACTTATCTACTTCTACCTGCTTTTCTGCTTATCTACTTTTCTACCCACTGTTTCCCCCCAATTAATGACAACATTTTCTACTCCGTCACCAAAGCCAAGACTATGAGTCACCCTACATTTTCCTTTCTCCCCCACACACCTTATCCCGACACCCACGGAATCTCAGTGATTCGATACATTCCTTTCTGTTGTGAAATACAGTCTCTCCCACCTGACACCCTCATCACTGCCTCGTTATCACTACTTATCACTACTACTTCGGAGACTAACACGACCATTCTACAACCGACTCCCTCCTTTTTCTGCCTTGCCTTTTCTGGATTCAGATTCTTGCTCTCAGGCCTCCTCACCTCCTTCCTGCTACAGACGGGCACGCCTTCCCTCACACATCACAAAAACTGCCCATACGCTAAATTCTGTTATCTTGTCCCTTGTCACATCTTTGCTAAATACTCACCTGGCACGCGATGTAATAAACTACCCACTTAGGACTCTCTGGATACACCTTGAGGCTCTTGCACACATCCCTTTTATGGTCCAGATCCCTTCTTCCCTTCCTTCCCACCACTATTTTCAGGCCAAGCCCACATTTTACCTTCTCTGTGAGCCTCTGTGCCCAGTTGTGTCTGGCCCAGAGAAAGTACTCAATAGTTGTTAAATTAATGAAAAAATAAATAAATGGATAATTTAAGTGTTTTCCTTTGTTTTGGAGCACATCTTCTGAGATGAGGGAATGCTACTCCCTCAGCATTTCAAGGGGTAATAGTCTCTGAACAGAAATGACTGGAAGCCACTTCTCAGGGAAGGCATCACCTTGCCCAATAATATAATCTATCATAAAACATACTTGCTCTTTGACCTTCAAGCAAAACACAGTTTCCCCAAATACAAATATTTGCATCAGTTGATATACAATTTGATATTCGATTTTCAATATAATCGAATAATGTGGGATGTTTTGAAGATATGTTAGAGACTGCTGATGCTAAAATTTGAGGAGAGCTTACTGTTTAAAAATCTAATATTAAACTATAAATTATGAAAACTGTCTATTGCTGCACGCCTTCCCTCTGTGCCACCTGGACTTATTATTTCGTAGGTCGAAGATTGTGAACTTCACAAAATTACTAAATAACAATTTCTCAGATGTGATTTTATCTGTGTGACATTGGGAAAATATAACAATTGACTGTGTCTACTCTTTATCTGACGCTCTGTTATTTGAGTTTTGTTTTTTCCTTAGGATTTGTCTGGAAGTTGTTACAAATTTTATCAAGTGCTGTGACATAATCTTTACTTCTATCTGCTTTCTTTTAATATGACTGTGATTTTCTATTTCTGGTCTGAAACTTTAGCGTCTTTCTCCTGGTTTGCGTTTAGCTCCAGCCACAAATTTCTTACTTGATGCTTCTCCATCTCTCTGTCGGTCTTTCCTGTCTGTCTCTGTCAACTCTACCTCTTGACCCCGTTGACTCATGGCTTCCCTTATCTCATGGCTCCTGCTTGTGTTTCCTCATGTCACTTGGCTTCTTTTCAATCACTGTCTGTGTTCCTTTCTTTGTGGTGCATGATCTTACCCCAAAGGCTGGTTCTCAGGACATGGATATCAGCACCCTCTATAGGGGCCCCTGTTAGGCTGTCTCTCTCATTGGCCAGCATATGAATTGTGGTCTTGATTCAAGATCTGATTGCTATCCTAATCGATTATTATTAGGGTGACAAGCCACCTAGTAAAAAACCACGGCAACCAATGTTGAAGGAAAACACAATAGGCTAATTTTCTCACCATGGGGCTGGGGGCATCCAAAGCTCACAGCATGGATAGCAGAATACAAAAGGCTGCCGTATCCTCATAAGGCCATTATCTTTGATTCAAACTGGGGATTGATCCAGATTCTCTGAATAAAATGGAGAGGTTTACAGAACAGAGGTATGTTTTGAGCATATGGATGCCATTCACCTTCTCCCCCCAGCGACTGGGTTAGAAGGAAAAGAGAGAAAGGGTTTCTCTCTGCACTGTGGGTGGACAAGCTTTCCAGAAGTGCTGTAACAAAGTACCACAGACCGGGCGGCTTAGAAAAACAAGACAGAAATCTGTTTGCTCATGTTCTGGAGGACGGAAGTCTGGGATCAAGGTGCTGACAGAGCTCATTCTGTCCAGGACTGGGAGAGAAGCTTCTCCTTGAGGATTGTCTCAGGTTCCAGTGACTTCCAGCAATCTCTGGTGTTCCTTGTCAGGTAGAAGCACCACCCGACCTTTGTGCACATGATGGCTCCCCTGTGTGCACGTCTGTCTCTGTGCCCAAATCTCCTTTTTATAATTACGTCTGTCATTGTGGATCAGCAGCCACCGCCCTACGACCTTGTCTAAACTAGTTACAACTGCGGTGACCCTATCCCAAAATACAGTCACATCTGGAGGTGCTGGGTGTTAGAACACAGCATACGGACAAGGGCAGCAATTCAGCCCAAAACAACTGAGTAGGAAAGATGGATACAGATTGAAACAAACACAAGCCACCAGTAACAAGTTGAGCATACCCAGTGACGGTCACAGGTCCTTCGGCTGATACCGGACGTGTTCACACTCCCTCATCACTCTGTTCTAGGCAAACACCTGAGCCAGCTTACTGGGGCTAACAGAGCACCACCAACCACTTCAGTTCCGAAAACAGATCCGTTTCGTTGCTGCAGGAACCCCTATGAGTGGGAACCAACACAACCACATCCGTGGAAAGTGCTGGCAGAATGCCACCGCCTCTCCACGTCCTTCCCGGTGCCCGTGGGGTGCTCGCGCATGGTCACGCCCACTCCGCCGGGCACCACGTCCCTCCCCAGCCTGCCCGCCCTCTTCCAAGCACACACTGGCGTCATTTCCAATGTCCTTCCCCCACGTGTCTGAGAATGCCCACCTCTATTCTTCACATTTGTTCTTTCTCACACAGATCCACTTGGTTTGTGGGGACGGTTTCTTTCTAAGCAGAAAGAATGGCAACTTCTGGCCCCACAGCCAATGGTCACACAATCAGTCAACCTCAGTACTGCATGGCTGGGAAGTGGCACCTGCATTTGCTTTCTTATCCACGGGGTGTCCAGCGTCTTGATAAGTCCTTAAGCCAGGAAGTAAACTTCCATTCAGCTTAGGGCTGCACCATTAGCTCCCACGTATTGCCCTGTCCACGGAAACAAGATTGTCAACAACCCACACCCCACCCTGGAGACAAATAAAGAAAAATAAAGAGTAACAGAATATTGACAGAGTAGGGTCATACCTGGTAACCACATACCACTAACAAATGTTTGGGATTTTGTAAACCATGGTGTTTCGGGCCTTATGTATGTTTTCTTTTAAAAAAATTTTTTTGTTTATTTGGTCGTTTGCTTGGTTTTCATTTTTGTTGGGGTTGGGTTGGATTGTGGATTTCCTTTAGTTACTCAAACACGAAATGTAAAGGCAATGATCACTTGGTATGCCCTAACTGAAAATAAATTTCATTTAAAAATGAGTGGTTCTCACTTAGAGTATGAAAACACTGCCTGCGATGCTGCGTGGGGGCCTAACAGATGCGCTGCAGGGGACCAAGGTTGCACAGTTCATCCCTCTTCCTTACGCGTCTTGTCTGGTGGTTCTTTTTAGACAGGCCTCCTGAGTCTCTTGTCTGAAATCAACAGACAGAGCACTGAAGGGTGTAGTGGCTTGTATGATGGGAACCTTTCTTCTGCAGACCTCCCAAGGAATTTCAGGAAAATCAAGTCACTGGACGCACCTTGCCCCCGCGGAGACCCTCACAGCGGGGAGTGGGAGCCCCGCACGGTCAGAAGGGAGCACCTTCACACCTGGCAAAGGGGAGCAGGCTGTTGATGTCCTCTCCCGCCATATTAGCACACAGTCGCGGGCTTGGCCAGTCAGCTCTCAGTACGCTGAGAGTGCCCTGGGCCCCGTTGAGCAGGGGCGAGCCTGGCTGCCAAATAAGTGAAACATGGAACCAATCTGCATGGGCAACAACTTAATGTTAGGGCAGCAGAGGCACAGATGGGATGCAAAAATCAAGTCGTGGAAGTCAGTGGGGAAATCCCAATTCCCCTTTCCCACCTCCCCCTGATGGGCATTCATTTGTGCTTATAGCCTTACCCCAAACTCTGCTCTTCCCAAATCTCAGACCCCTGCCCTGAGAGCGGGCAGTCCCACCCTCCACTGCTTCTGGAGAGAAGTGCTGACCAGACCCCCTCCTCTCTAGCCAGGGATGCTGTCAGCCCCACAGGACACTCACTCACATGCTGCTCCAAACCACCCTGGTGAGTGTCACAATTCCCTCCTACAAATGACAGCATTTGCATTTATCTAACCCCAGTCGTTCAGAGCCAACACCTGAGGACCCCAACTTCCTCACTCTCGTGGCCTGTCCGTGTGCACCGTCTCATGCTGCGTAACACTGGTTACTCTTTTCTCAAAGTGCTTTGCAGTTACAGAAACACTCTCCTACCCACGAGAGGCATTTGGGCTCCTGCCACGGCGTCCTGGCGATTCCTGGTGGGTGCGCACCCCATTCCGCCAGTGGATCTTCTGCAGACCACACGCTTGTGTGCCCCCCAGACTCAACTCTGTCAACAGGAGGCTGGACTGACGAGGTACCGTGGGCTCAGGGACAAACCGTTATTTACTGGGGCCACTGCTGGTTCTGTAGAGTCAGCTCCAGGAGAGCCCACGGCAGCCACGTAGGGCGGGGAGGTCTCACCAGTCATCCAGGCAGACAGATGCATCTGGGGACCCTGAAGGCCCGGCCATGGTCACAGAGCTCTTTCTAACTCACCTACTGGAAACGGCAGCCCCCCCCCTCCCCGAGGGAAAGGCAGCTCTTCCCCACACTCCAGGCGAGGAGGACAGTAGACGTTCCCAAAGCTGGTGGAGGACAAGCCAAGGGGCATCCTCTGCACCACAGAGAACACGGAACAGTGCAGGGCGCGGAGGGGTTGGGACTCAGCTCCCGTCTCCCACCTCACACTCCCGTTCACCCCGCTACACCAGCCAGCTCTCGGGGCCCTAAAGGGATCTGATTTCCAGTAACGTGTTTTCCTGCAGGGTTGGTAATTTATGCGAGCATTCTCTCGTTGGAGGCAGTGGCCAAGCCTAAAGTTTCTTGTTTTATGAGATCTGTTGAGATCACATCTCAAGGGGGTATGTGTGAAGGTGTCAGTCAAATTGATGAAAGAAAGGACAAATTCATTAATTAATTCACTCCTGAGCCGAGTTCTCGCATGCCAACCTTAAGCTTAGAGTGGATTTTTATGGTTGAGTTATAAATCCCTCACAAGTGGGGTTTGAATAGACAAGCTGTCAGAGCTTTAAATGCCACGGTATTCATGGGTGCTGGGGGATATCGTAAAAAGGGCGTTGACTCGGTGCCTCGTGGGCGAACTCAGATTCAGACCTTTGGCAGATATTCCAAATGATTATAGTTTAATTACCAGGCCATCCAGTGCTAACTCCAGCCCCATATGTCTCCAAACCAACTGGCGTGCTTTAGCGCCACTTTGAGACAGGAGCCAAGTCCAGGTTGACGTGACCTATAATGTAATTCCACGCATCGCTCCGTCCACGGTAGACAGAGCAGGCTCGACACGGACAGCGAGACGTCCGCTTTCACGGTGCGCCCCGGAGACCGCCGAGCCTCCGCTCCCGACCTCTGCTCCAGCCCTTCCCAACGCACCGGCCTGTGGGCTGCCCCCACCCCCCGCACCGGCCGGCCTCCCCGGGGGGCTGTGTGTTCAAGGCCTGGCCAGACCACAGCATCGCGCAGGGCTCTGCTCTGCCAGTGAGTGCGGAAAAGCGTTCTTCACTCTGGTTTGGCCTGGCCTCCGTAAAATGGAAGACCAGGTACCTGAAAGAAAGGGTCTATGCGGCTGCCCAAAGTGTTTCTGGAAAAGCCGAGCACACTACATGCCTTGAGGCCCGCTCCGTGCTCTGTGAGTCAGGAAACACCCTTCTCAGAACCTGCTTCTTCCGCAGAATATGCCAGGGCCCTGGGCGCCCTCACTCACCCTTCATGCCGCTCACCCCCATGCCTTCGCTCCATGAAGAGTGCCACCTGTCCTGCCCCCAGGCCATCCCAATCCCCAGAGTCACCTGCACGTGGAAAGGCTTGGCAGACAGGAGGTACAGGTCAACTAAATATGACCAGACAAATACAAGACAGGGTGTGTGTGGACAAGCCCTTAAACACTGCTGTGGCTGCCCTCCCCCGGGTTAGGAGTGTGTCAAGAAGGAAGGAATACTTCATGCTGCCATTAAACAGGATTGGGGAGGGTACTGGAAACGCCAGTCCTTGCTTACCTCTGTCACAGACGGGCCTTTTGCCTAAGGAAAACGCCCCATCTTGGACTACCAAGAAATTCAGATGCTGTATGTGCACGGAGCCCCTAAACAGTATCGCAAGAATCCATCTGTACCTAGAAGTCCATGCTCTCGTGTTTCTGGGGAAGAATCTGTGTGCTTGTGCGCTTCGCCCCAGAGATCATGAAATCTAGTACCGCAGTGATATGGCATATCTACAGCCAGCGCACAATAAACGTTTGCGAGGCTCCGGGCGCCATGCTAAGGACCGTATCCGCCTAACCCATGGACTCCTCACAAGGAAGGCTCTGTAAGCAGACCCGCTGCACAGAGGGACCCGTTAAAATGCAGGAAGTTTCAGAAACACATTCAAGGTGCAAGCGAACAAGGGCAGAGCTGGGCAGCTGCTGTTCCTGCATCAGACCGCGGGCGATGAGCTTGCCGAAGGTGGCGACCACTCGCTGAGGCTAAAAAAACGGCAGATCAAGTCAGCTGGGGCCTGTTGACTTGTTCTTTGGCACAAGTGATGAGCACAGGGTCAGGTTTCTCTGGGGACAGCGAGTGGTCACTGAGAGGTCCACACAGACAGGCATCGTAGCGAACGTCCACCAGAGGAAATGGAGCTCGGAAAGGAGCAGCTGAGAGAGGGACGTGGTCAGCTGATCAGTGGCCTCCACAAACGTCGGGTCTTAATCTTGGAAGCTGTGAAGGTCACCTTCTGTGGGAAAGGGGTCTTTGTGGATCTGAATCGGTTTGGAGTCTTAAGCAGGGGAGATTATCTCCGATCGTCTCACAAGAGAGGACAGGGAGATTCGACAGGGGAGGAGAGGGAGATTCGACAGGGGAGGGGAGGGAGATTAGACAGGGGAGGGGAGGGAGATTAGACAGGGGAGGGGAGGGAGATTCGACAGGGGAGGGGAGGTTAGACAGGGGAGGAGAGGGAGATTTGACAGGGGAGGAGAGGCCACGTGACCACAGAGCTGGAGCCTAGAGCCTCCAGGAGCTGAAAACTCCATGAAGCCTGTGCCCCCAGAGCCTCCAGGTGCAGCAAGGCCTTGACAGGGCGCTGGCTTCAGGCAGGGAAACTGAGTTCACACTGTGGTGTCTTGGAACTGTAGGACGATACGTTTTGTTGCTTTAGTCCACCGTGTTTGTGGCGTTTGTCACAGCGGCCACGGGACACAACACAAGAGTCCCAGAACAGCCAGGAGGCTGTAGGCACGGAAGGATCACGTCCAGAGGGGGAGGTGTGGTCTCCTGTCAGCCCAGCAGGCCGACGGCAATGTAAGGCAAGAGTCCTCGTCGGGGCTGGGGACCGTGAAAGGTGGCTCCGGGCAGGCCCAGGGTCTCGTCATCAGGACCGAAGTCCTGATGCGGGAATCTCACGGCTCCCTGGGGACTTCACTTCTCCAAAGTGACCTCCACTCCCCATCGGAAAGGCCCCAGGATCAGGGAAGCCCAACCGCCGTCTCCTTCCCATGTGCTCAGAGCCGCCCTGCAGCGGGGATGAGGCACCGCCTGGAGTCCAGGGACAGGACGAGGCCCCGCACATGCCTGCAGAGCCCAGCGCGGTGGCTCGGTCATCCGGACTCCATCCCCGCAGCTCGAGCATCTTCTCCTCACGGTGTGAAGTTCTCCAGACAGACCCTCCCCGCGCCGCCTCACACGCAGCGCCCCACCTGCCCCAGGGCGTCTGTGCCCTCCCACACCAAGCCCGAAGGCATGGGCTCGAGGGCAGAGCCCCACCCCGACCACCATGTCCTGAGAAAGGGCTGGAGGAGAGGATGACAGACCGGAAGTAGCCCCCAGAAAGACAATGACAAATATGAGAAGCAGTTTCGGGGCGCCTGGGTGGCTCAGTCGGTTGGGGATCCGCTGACAGCAGCCCAGAGCCTGGAGCTGCTTCGAATGCTGCGTCTCCCTCTCTCTGCCCGTCCCCTGTTTGCACTCTGTCTCTCTCTTGAAAATAAATAAACATTACAAAAATCTATAGGAGAAGCAGTTTCAAGCAAGGTGCTCGAGGAGCAGAGAGCAGAGATTTTGTTTTCTCCTTGAACCAGCCTCGACTCCAAACCGAGGCCGCGCATCTGAACCAGTGCGGGACGGAGGTGAGCGCGCGTCCCCCCATCTTATTAACCTCAGCTGTTCCCGCGGGCTCTTTCTGCTGAGACCCAGGCTGCGCCCGGAGCCTCCCTGTCTTCCGCGTTTTCTGTGCCCGCGCTGATGCTAACGGTGCCCACACCACCTCTGGGCCCAATTCACTGCTCATCCGCAGCTCGAACTTTCCAGTGACTCAGAACTTCCATCAGAGCCTCAGATGAGCCGTGAGAGGCCCGCACACTCCGGCTAATGGGGAACCTTCTCGCCGCAGCCGACTGCGTCCTTGCAGGAATCTGCGTCTCTGGGAACTGAAATGAGAACACTTGCACGGGATCTAGGTGACACTCCTTGCGTGCAGGAAGCAGCTGGTCTTGCTGACGCCTCACCTCCTCCCTGCCGGCTCGCAGGCTCCGATGGGGCACTGGGGGGCCATTCGCACCCCCGCCGTGCAGCTCCGCTCTCCCCGCTGAGCCGTTTCTTCTCTTCTTCTTCCAGAAAAGGAAATCGTGTGGCGGAGTGTGTGCCCTCGCCGCCTGCCGCCACCCTCCCTCCCGGCCCCCGTCTGGCCCAGGCCACGCGCCCTGATGGACCGGGGCCGCCTGGGTGGGCGCAGGGACTCGTGACAGCCGCCTGCCAAGGGGCGCTGAGCGTCCTGCGGCTAATCTAGGATGCGCAGGGGCCGCGCCGTCCTCCAGCATTCTCTCAGTCGACAGTGAGATGCAGCTGGAAGTGCACGGAGTGTCGTCGACAGGAGACCTGGGCTCTGAAACACACTTGGGAACCCCGCCTCCGCCTCCGGGAGCCTAAGGCCTCCAGGCCTGGACCTTCCACCCTCCTGGCCTGCAGGGTGGCCCTGCTTCCCCGCATGTGTCGTCCTCTCTCTGGCCTCTGGACCCCCGTGTAGAATGTCTCCTTTGTGGTAACAACCCCCTTCCCTTTTGCCCTGCATACAGGATAACTCGTTTTCGTCCTTAAAGGTCCCCCAGAAGCTTCCAGAAACACTCCCAGCAGCAACGGTCCCTCTACCTCTGGGTCCCCACAGATGCCCCTGACCAGCTCCAGCAGGCACACCCTCCCAGTGCACTCAGATTACCTGCCGACAGTTCCCTTGCCGTCAGACGGTGAGGGAAGACTGGGGTTTGGGTCTGTGAGAGACCAGATCTGAGCACAGGGCCCAAGGAGCTCCGTGGGGACGGAAGGGGTCCTGCGGTGCGTCCCTCACCCATCTGGGACCCAGGGTCCTCCCCTGTGAATGAAGAGATTACTGAATGGCCTGATATCGGGGCCCCTTTAAGGCCTGCGGTGGAGGGCCGCATAATGAGACTGTGATGATGCTGCCCCAGCAGAATGAGGTATTGACCACGGGAAGCCAGATGCACCATCGCCTTTCTGTCATCGCCCGGGATAATCTTTACCTCTCATTAAAAAAGGCCAATAGTGCCCTACTTCCCGATGGTTATCAACCACCGGCACTGACAGGGGAAGGAGTGGGCACCCCGGTTGGAGAGATTACAACGGTCAGGGGGTGGGAACAGCCAGGGGGCGGGGAGACAAGGACATGGCTTTAAAGTTGAACCAGAGTAACAGGTTTGCAAAAAGGACGGCAAGTGTCCGCCCACGCCACCGGACCTCCCAGAGTGCGAGCATGGCCAAGTAGACAGGGCAGAGGTGTGCAGGCAGGCGGTGCCGCTGGGGGGTGGGTGCTGGGAGGCTGGGGGCAGGGGCTGGGGAGTGCAGCACAGGGCAAGGGGGGCACCAGGGAGTGCGCACAGCAGGAGGCGGCTGACGGGGGGCAAATATGCACAGTAACGGGGCAGGGTGAGTGCACCGAGCAGGGGGACAGGAGGCACCGCTTGGGGTGGCTGGGGCCAGTGGAGGTGCAGTGAGGGGGTGTGGAGATGGCACCAGGGAGCACACACAGCAGGGCGGAGGTGGGGTGC
>CM053566.1:86617536-86651930 GCA_028646485.1 Cryptoprocta ferox
TGCAGGGTACCCCAGGACCCCGGGTGCGTGCCAGATCCACGCGTGCAGGGTACCCCAGGACCCCGGGTGCGTGCCAGATCCACGCGTGCAGGGTACCCCAGGACCCCGGGTGCGTGCCAGATCCACGCGTGCAGGGTACCCCAGGACCCCGGGTGCGTGCCAGATCCACGTGTGCAGGGTACCCCAGGATAGAAACATTCAGGGCTGTGTCTTGGGACAATCACCGTGCCCACCAGGATCTCCCGATGTTGTTGATCTGATCCCTGTAGACATGGCTGTCCCCTTTGGGGACCCTGTCCCTATAGGAAGAATTCAGTACGTTACCCGGTAAACAGAGAAAACCGGAAAATATCATCTAGACTGTCGACTGTGTTTGAGTAAAATAGTGTTTCCATTTTTAAAGTCTTTAAACTTATGTGTTTTTTCTTTTTGCCTCTGCTGTGAGGTAAATCTCATTTCAAGGATTTATGCATTCCCCCAAAGAGAAGGGGGGCGGGCTGGACTTGTGTCGGAGAGCACAGAATTATTTCCTTTTTCCCCTTTTCCCTCGACCTGAACTCACCTGAACTCAAGACCCGCCCTGAGCAGAGGGCATCTCACGGCGAACCTGTACCCTGCCTTTCTGTCAACGCCGTTTAACGTTTGGCGGTTTGTGGTTCCACGTGTGGACTTCACTCCTCACAATGTAACAGCAAGTGTAGATGGAAGTGAGGAAATTGTGTGTGCGTGTGTGCCATGAAATACAACTTCAGTTTGAGGCTGGGGTGCAAGAGCTTCATCCACAAAGTAAGGCCCCAGGATCATGCAATGTCCGCCTTTTACATTCGTGAAGGAAGAGTCCAGGGCACCCATGTTCTTACCTTGGAGGGAAGAGAAAGCCTGAGCGCATAGTCACAAGCCATCCTTCCTCCCTCTCTGCCCACGCCCGGCGTGCAGTGCACCCTCTTGTGGCGTGGCTTCTCTCCGTGAGGTTCACACTGAGTGGAGACGCGTGTCTAGTGTGCTCAGTGGGAGGTTATCCCGAGTTTCAGGTCTCATTAAACAAAGACACGGTGACCACATGCTTCTCGCACAGCCGTTCTGTAAGAAACGTCCTTCTGAACATCAGCCCCCGCCCCAGCCTCTCACCCCGGGGCAGGGGGCTGGGAGCTGGAGGGATGGGGCGGCCAGTGGCAATGTTGTCCTCACGACAGTCCTGGGGGTGGTGGCCAGCTGCTACAGGCTGTAGGGGGAGAGTTTGGCGTCGGCAGGATGGAGACACAGGACTGCAGGTGTTTTTAAGGGGAGCAGATGGGCCTGTTTTGCTGGGTGGTCTGGGTCCTCCCTGCTCTGAGCCCTCAGGGTCCCCGTGGTCCGGGTCCTCCCTGCTCTGAGCCCTCAGGGTCCCTGCAGCTCCCCCAGATTAAAAAGCTGCCAGGAAGGCCAGCCAAGGATGACGTGTGTCTAGCCTGCCGCCCCTCGCATGGCCCTCTGGACCCCGAGTGCTGGGCCACTCTGGCCCAGGAAGACCCAGAGCTGCACCTGACAGCCTTTCATGCCTCAGCTCCTGGCTTCACGCCACATGCAGGTGAGGAAAGGACGCAGGAGAAAGAGCCCGGGATGCACCTGTTCCACCAGGTATTCTGGAAGCGACAGTTTGTGCCAGGTCCGGGTTTCACGCTGCAGATAGCCAAGGAGACGTGCGAGGTGTCTCAGAACCCGCTGGGAGAATGGCTGCTTCCGGGCTGCGAGGAGTGGCTGGAGTGTGTGCTCCGCGGAGGTTCAGGCCTTAGAGGGCTGCTGGGGACACCCGCCTGGGACACCCGCCTGGGACACCCGCCTTGGGACACCCGCCTCAGGACACCCGCCTAGGGACACCCGCATGGGACACCCGCCTCGGGACACCCGCCTGGGACACCCACGTGGGACACCCGCCTCGGGACACCCGCCTAGGGACACCCGCGTGGGACACCCTCCTCGGGACACCCGCCTGGGACACCCGCGTGGGACACCCTCCTCGGGACACCCGCCTGGGACACCCACGTGGGACACCCGCCTCGGGACACCCACCTGGGACACCCACATGGGACACCCGCCATGGATTCAGGAAGATGGCCAAGTGACAGCAGAGTGGGGGGCACTGGAGGGATATGGCCACAAGCCAAGGGCTGCCGGCACCCCCAGAGGCGGGGACACAGGGTAGGAGCCTCCCCTAGAGCCCTCGGTGGACGCACAGCCCTGGGACATCCTGAGTTCAGACCTCCAGCTCCCGGGCTGTGGGGAAGGAAACTTCCATTGCTTTGAGCCACACAGTGGCGTTTTGTGACAGCGGCCACAGGAATCTCCCGGCACCAGAAAGGACAAGGCCAGGTTCAGTCGGGCAGATCAGGGGCCTGAGCTTGCAGGAGAGAAACAGGGGAGACACAGGAGAGGGAGAGATGGACAGGCAGACAGACGGGGAGGGAATGAGCTCAGACACAGGCCCAGGAGCTCCTCGGGGAGGGTGCGGCGGCCTCACAGATGTCACCGCCCCAGTGGGGGTCAGCCGCGAGCACAGCTGTGCGTGGGGGGCAAGTACGGCGACCGAAGCCTCGTGCAGCTGTTTGCAAACGCGAAAGGTGCATAAATGTTCAGCAGAAACCAACCTGTCCCCGCACCCACGTGCTCACACATCAGCGTGACGAGCCGGCCAGCGTCGCGCGCCCGCGCAACTGTGATGGGGCCAGGCCGCCTTCGACCACAGGGCAAAGGTCAGGGGATCCTACCCCGCTCCCCGTGGCACGAGGCTCCAGGACGCGGAGAGAGGACTTCAGGCTCAGCCGCGGAGACGACACGGACCCGGCGGCTGTCAGCCACCCGCTCACGGGAGACGCAGCCGGACGCCTCGCGCCAGGCCGCAGGAACAGCATAAACGGGAGGCGCGGGTCCTCTGCCGGAGCCACAGCCGCAGCCGACTCCGGGGCCAGACGGCAGGGCGGGCGGCGGCGGGCCATCGGCGAAGGCGAGGCTGTGGGCGCATGTGCGCGACACAGCCTGTCCATGGGCGCGCGGCTTCGGACGACCATCGTCCTGTTTTACTCCATCGGGGGCGTGAGCACACGGCCGGCTGAAGCGCAGGGAACTGCGATGTTTCTGGGCTCTTGTCACCCGTCCCATACGGTCCCCTGCGATCCGGTCCATTTGCGGCTGGACCGTCGCTGCGCACACGAGGATCCAGAAGGTCCGAACAACGGAGACTGAGGGAGAACGAAGCGCAAAGTTCCGTCTGTAGTAAGGGGAAGCGTGCGGGGCTTTGTTATGACGCCCGCTGGCGGTGACAGCAGAAGTCACCCACGCCCGGAAGCCACCTCCCCCCCCCCCGAGTCGCGTCCAGAGTCTGCTGTTGCCCAGATCCTACCTCGTGGCGGAGTCTGCGTGAGAGAGGAGATGCCACGCGGTCACTGAGCTCCCCCCACACAGGGGTTACTGGCTGTCTCAGCGCCGGGCAAGGGGCCCCAGACCCGTGTAGAGCCTGCTGAGTACTCAGAGTGGCTCCCCAGGCCTGCCCGAGACCACGGTGCACACGCGCACACACACGCACATGCGACAGACAGGTGCACACACACACGGACAACACATGTGCACACATGCAACAGACACGTGCACACACATACACACACGGACAACACGTGCACACACACGCAGATGCAACAGACACGTGCACACACACACACACGGACAACACATGTGCGCACATGCATGTGCAACAGACATGGGCCACACGGGCACACACACAGATGACACGTGCACACACACATGCCCATGCACCAGACACGTGCACACATATGCACACACAGATGACACATGTGCATGCACACAGAGAGATATGTGTATGTGTGTGTGTGTATCATCTGTGTGTGCACATGTGTGCATGTGTCTGTTGCGTGCGTATGCGTGCACGTGTGTTGTCTCTCTGTGTGCATGCAGTTGCACGCAACAGACATGTGCACACACCTTTGTGAATCCATTCACAGGGACACACATGCACATGCACGCACACACACACACACACACACAGAGGCAGTCACAAGTGCGCAGAGTCAACACACACAGACCCCCTAACGTGCTGACTTCCTCCCTGGTGAGCATGAGCAAGCAAGCCAGAATTTTCCACATTGACCAGAAGATTAAGCCCAAGTACATGGGCTCTCCAAGGTCATTGGCAACTCTGGTCGCCTGTTTGTTCAAACCCAGGTCAACAGGGATAAGGAATGTGCTGGAAACCTGAAGTCTCAGGGGAGAACCACCAGAAGCCTTGCGAGCAGAAACAACTGCAGGAGCCCCACCCCTCCCACGGGTCCGGGGTGGCCTCCCAGGGGCCCCGCCTCCAGCAGGGGTGATGAGCAGAACAGGTAAGGGTGCAGCACCCCCACCCCGGCCTCTCCTCTTTACAGACTCTGCTCGAAAACCCAAGGTTTTTCTTCTTTCTTTGTGTTTTTTTTCCCAGATAAACACAGTGTCCTGTTCCCTGGTTTTCTGTCATGATTTCACTTGTTGCCAACATAGCGTCACGGCCTTTATGTTTGGAAAGACCATTCAGCCTTCCCCGTGGCGCAGGGCACCCCGCGACCCTTCCCGTGTGCGCCCTGTGCTGAGACTCGGAGCTCTCCACCTCTTCCCGGTCAGGGCAGAACCAGGGCCAGGAGTCACCCTTGACATGGCTGTCCGCGGGCCACGGCTGCCGGGGGGTAGAGTTGATTCAGGTGAGTGTGCGGCTCGAGCCCTCGGGGAGGAGGGGCGCTCACCTGCTTCCTGGGACCGTGCCTGTCTCAGGCAAAACCACTGTGCACACAGAAAGCTTGAAGACAAAACACTCGCTCGCTCAACAGCCGTTCACCAGGCGCTTCCGATGAGCTGGCTGTCACTGTCCCCTAAAAGTCCCAGGGGGCAGGACCGGAACCCAGAGGCAGCACGGAGAGCGAGCGGTGAGCGTGCAGGTGCCCAGCGGGGAGGGGCGGTGCCCAAGCACAGGACAGCAGGTGCGCCGCCCTGACCGGCGATGCCGGCCTGGAGGGAGGGTGGAGGGGTGCGGCACCCGATGGAGGTCAGCCCAGGAGCAGCTTGGTTTCCGTCTTGTAAGGACTTGCTGCTTCCACGAAGCCCTAGGGCGTTTCTGGGAACGCGGACCCTCCTCCATCCCATGCGGTACGAGGAAGCTTATCCCACAGGCAGGTCTCCACCCACGCTGTGCCCAGAGCTTCAAGTCCCCACCACTCGTGTCTCCTGTTGCAGATGCGCGCACTTTCCCGGGGAGCTTGCCCGTCTCCTGCCGGACCTCCCTGGAGCCCCCGCCGCCAACGTTCCCGCCGCCCCTCGGTGAGGCTGGCTGTGGTTCTTCCTCCCCCCTCTCCCACGACAGCCTCCAAACCCAGGGTGCTCCACGCACCCCTTCTGGCCAGGGAGCCCCCTGCACCAGCCCCGGGCCCCCTCCGTGGCCGGCTTCCCTGGGCCACGCTCTTCTCCTAAGACACGGGCAGCCCTGTGCCACCCTCACCCGTCCCAAAGCCTCTCTGTGGCACCTGTTCGTGGCCACTCACTCCCCCAACGAGTTACTGTTTACAGCCTTGGGCCAGTCACTCTGCCGGGCACAGAAAATGTACCGCAGCCTCTGTCTTCCATCTTGGGACTTAGGACACTGTGTGGCCACAGCAGGGCGGACAGCGCATCCCAGCAGGAAGCCGCTGAGCTTCCGAGAGACCCGGGTGGGCCCCGGTGCTGCGGGCCGCTCCCGGCAAGCCTGGGAGGGGGGCTGAGCTACACACCCAGGGGAGGCCGGCACGGCCACGGCGGAGCCGCACACGCCCCGTAAAACCTCCATTAACATTCTAAGCCAGGCCGTAGTAGGTTTCCATTAAAAAATTAAAATCGGTGAAAAAACAAATTAAGAAAGACCAATTTCAGTCTGGCATTTCAATCTGTACAGAGAAGAAAACACATACAGAGGCATTCCGATTTCTGAAAGCCCAGGAAATCATTTGCGGAGGACATCTCCTAGGGTATCTCAGTCTCCCTAAAAGTGGAAGCTGAAAATTGCAATGTTGGGGCTTCCATGTCCCTCTTTGGTAAAAATTTATTAAATTAATAATTTATTCCTCCTTGGTAAAAGCAGGAATACCTCACCTGTCATAACGTGTTGTCTATAATCTAATTTCCTCCTCAATTTGCTTGTCTTTGCACCTGCCTAAAACTCTCCTGTGGCTATTAATAGGTTTCTTAATCGCAACCAGCGTGTGACACCAGGGCACTCAGGTGGCAGCTAATCAAGGGAATTCAAGTTACGTGGCTCCACCCGCAGCGTTGCAGACAGCGGTAAGTAGAGATGTCGGCGATTGGACAGGAGTAGAAAGAGGGATGGTGTCAAGAGAGACGCAGGTACACGGGTCAGAGGGCTGCAGGCGCGTGCAGGTAGGGTGACGCACACACAGGTGTAGGCGGCGGCGACAGACTCAGACACGTGTAGACACAGGCGCCGGTGCTGTCGACGTCCAGGCGTGGATACAGGCAGGTGTACGCACAGGCCATAGGGATATAGATGTGAGGCCACATGTGGACATGCATGTGGACATGTGGACAGTTACCCACACACAGCTTCAAACAAGCCGAACACGAGGAAAGGCTGTCCCTCACAGTCATCCCTGCTGTGTCCCTCACCCCGGAGCTACTTACCCTTTCCCTCTGTGCTGCCTCAGACACATCTGCATTCTCAACATCGAACCCCAACAAATCATTCTCATATGACCTTCAGCTCCATTGAGGAAGGGGGAGAAGGAAGGCGTCCTTTGGGTCTGCCTGGCCACTTCTGCCAGTACAGGGAGCCCCAGCCACCCGGGACTGTCCTCCGGAGCCCCAGCCACCTGGGACTGTCCTCTGGACCCCAGCCACCTGGGACTGTCCTCTGGACCTGAGTCACCCGGGACTGTCCTCCGGACCCCAGTCGCCCGGGACTGTCCTCTGGACCCCCAGGAGGCTGCAAAACCAGGGAGCCCAATGCAGCCACTGCTCTGCTGTTTTCATCTTCAAGAAGAGCTAGAAAAAGTCACAGGGATCCCTTCTTTTATTCACAGATTTTCAGAGTCCCAGCGAGACAGAGAGAGGGAATGAAAGAGGACAAGGGAGCAGCAATGCCCTATTTCACAGAGGAGCATGGTGTGTGTGACCTGCTCCTCTCCTGTCCAGTACGTGACCGAGCGTGGCTGCCACTCAGCCCGTCCGCTGGCGCCAGCCTCTCACCACCGCCAGGCTCCAACCAGTCCTTGCTTCCTGCCGTTCACATCCCCATGTTCGTTCGGGACGTCTGAGCTGACACCGCGGCCATGAGGGCCGCACCACAGTGCGCAGGGGTGACACCACACGTCTTCTCCCACCGCACGCTCCCCTCCTTAGCCCCGCCTCCAAACACACAAACACACACACCGATGCTCACACATTTGTCACCTTCTCCAAACAATGCGTAGTGTCTGTCGGGCCACTGTTTCTGAAATCGTAGTCACACTGAGTAAAGAAAATGCACGTAGGTAAGGTCATTATATTTTTATTTTGCAACTAAAGCAACTTTTCAAATACTGTAGCTTCACATAAAATAAGATATTTGGTTTTTATTTTCTTAAATATTTCCAGCTTTGTTGAGGTATGATTGACAAATAAAAGTTACATATATTTAGGTGGACAGGATGATGTTTTGATGTATGTATTCGCACAATGAAGCTAATTAACATGTCTACCACCTCACATAGTTACCACTTGTGTTGGGGGGGGACAACATTTAAGATCTACTCTCAGCAAATTTCAAGTATATAAAACATTATTATTAACTATAGTCACCATGCTGTACATTAGGTCTCCAGAATTTATTCACCTTATAACTGAAATAGCTAATATCTAATTAGTTCAAAATTAAATAGAATCATGACAACATCTGCTTTGTTCATCCCCCCCCCATCTTCCCTGAAAAGATAAAAGGATAAATAGATAATTAAGTTACTTATTCCTCTGAAGAATGGAAAATCCCCTTTATATCAAATATTTTATATGTTTGTTTGAGTACGTGTATGTACACACATAGGGTACATAAATGATAGAGATGATGATAGATGATAGATAGATGGCTTCAGAGTTATAGCAACAAATCTTCTTACACATTAATTTGACTTATAATCTATAAAATGCCAAAGTTCCAGAAACCAGAGGCAAAGAGAAATTCAAATATAAACCAGTTTATTTTGAGCTACACCTACCTTTTCCAGGCATATTCCAGTAAAAAGTTAATTTGACGATGGCATGAAGCACAGAAGAGAAATTGGCAAACAGCATGAGTACTAGATAAAAAGTTGCAAATTAAATACCAAGCGGGTAAGCATCATCACGGAGAGGCAGAATATATCAAAATTTGCTGCGCCTCTAGGGACAGGCTAAATTTGCTGCGCCGAATAAAACAGCGCTACTAACACGTCATTGCAAGATTTCCTTTTTGAGGAGATGACTTTGGTAGACGCGGACGTTTTCCCAGCACAACTGTTCAAGCGCAGAAGAAGCCTAGCAGCGCAGAACGCAATTTGGGAACAAACACCCGCCCACCGGCACGGCTCCCGAGGTTGGGGGACGGGCCGCACCGCTGCGGCCGACAGCACCGAGTGCAGCGTGGGACGTGGGTAACCTGTTGCTTCAGGATGGCTCTGCAGAAGAAAATGAGATCTATTCCTCTTAATTAAATATAGATTGAAAGAGAATCAGCAAGTCGTTTTATGGAAAATATGCTCATCTTGAGACATAAGAAGTCGCTATGAAGACTAGACACGGTTTCAGATTTTCTTTCTTTTTTTTTCTTTTTTCACACTCTCCAAACTTAATTCCAAAGCAAAAAGAAAACACAAACAAAAAAAATCAACCAAAATTTGGCTGCTTCCCAATGCAAATGAAAAGCTATTTTCTTTGCGGATAATGCTTAGACTTTCACAGGGTTGAATTCTTTAACGAGATTTCTGTTACTGAACTGACAGAAATTGCAAAAATTTAGAAATGCATAAATATATAAAGCATGCATCTTCTAGAAATGGCCAGGAATACTGAAGTCAAAGTTTTAAAAGATAAGATGAATGATAAGAAATATAATATGAATAGACGTAGATGTCTATTTCAAATTTACTTCTAGACGTAGCAGAGTAAAAAATAAAAAGTTGTTCTTTTCTTTTTAATTTTTTTTAATATTTATTTATTTTTGAGAGACAGAGAGACAGTGATCAGGGGAGGGGCAGAGAGAGAGAGGGAGACACAGAATGTGAAGCAGGCTCCAGGCCTCAAGCTGTCATCACAGAGCCTGATGCGGGGCTTGAACCCACAAACCATGAGATCATGACCTGAGCCGAAGTCTGACGCTTAACCGACTGAGTCACCCAGGCGCCCCCAAAATAGTCATTCTTAACCAAATTCTCAATATATCAAAAAGTACCTAATACCCACCACTTATACAACCGTTCTCAGGGTTGAATGAAATAACGTGTAAATCACCAAGATTAGGACCTGATGCATAGCTGATGACAATAAATAAAAGTTCTAGAACCTCAAATATGGGCTAATGTGGCTTGAACTTAATAATTAAGAATTGTGGCAGGTTCTGGGAGAGTTGGGGACACCCTGAAATAGTAAATGGTAAACTGTGTGGTGTCCTGGAGACCAGGTTTCTTCACCTAGTATCATGCTGTGTTAGGCGTTCAGGTATCAAAGAAATTTTACTGTGATAGTTGAGGACCTTGGAGAAACTGTCCCAGGCAGGTGACTCCTTGAGACGTAACCTGTGCTATAGTCACCTTTGCTCTAGACAAAAATCCCAAGATAATCACCACGGAGACCATCATTAATCACAAATACAGGCAAATACGTTGGCCAAGAGCCTGAGTAGCACCTGTCTCTCACCAGACGGGACCCGGGCAGGGGTCACACATGTATTTGTGCATTTCTGTTGTGTTCAAAGCCACGGCGAGTGACTCCAGCAGCCATTGATTTTATTTCCTCCGGCTCATGTTCCTAAAACTGTCCAAACAGAAGTAAGCTGCAGAGAGACCCTCTCAGAGCTTTGAGAATTCTTGAAATATTTCATAATCTTTGTCATCAGAAACTGATGTGTATTTTCCAGTTAAAATGGCGAAGGCCTTTCCCTGAAAATCCTTCCGTGCCTGCCAGCCCCTTGCGGTCATCATTAGCAATCTGTTAACGTAAGAGCATCTCCACGTGGAGACGTTCCAGGTCTACGTGAACGCAGGAGGCTGTGTCGTCTAGAAGCCACGCTTGGGTTTTCGTCTTTCTCTCTCCCCAACACAGACCTGCACCTTAAGCTGAACATAGTTGAGAACTCTTTCCCCCTTCGCTCCCCTAACCTAACCTCCGCCAAGTGTAAATCTTTCCTATTTTTTCCCTGTGCTGGACCCTCTTTTTTTGTTATTTTCTGTTCATACCACACATTCAGAAGATTCCCGCATACATATACTCAAGCGAAGGTTCTTTGAAGTATGATATTGGATGTTTCCAGTGAAGACCTCTCTGTGGGCACACACTGCTCCTTTGTGGGCCTGGAGAGAGGCTGCACTAAGACAGTGCAGTTTGCTCCTGGACCCCTGGCCTCCCCGGGCGGCCGGCCCCGACCCCACGAACAGCCTGAGTCACGGGATTGACCCTCAGGACCCTGGGTCCACAACGGAAGGCATGGCAGCGAGGACGTCGTGTCCCCCTCCAATCTGGCCTACAGCTGGGAATCCAAAATGGCGGGCATGCACCTCTGCGTGTCCTTCCTCCTCAAAGACACCCCCCTGCGTGTCCCCGCCCGGGCAGGGGTGAGTGGCAGCCCCGTCCACTCCGGAGGCACTGACATGCTCGGGCTCAGGTCATAAATCTTTTTAATTGTTAAAAGTCTTTAACTATGTACGGGATTCATTATCCACTGTGCTTGTCAAAATGCTGTTTAATAAGTTGCTTGTTTTATTAACGCTGACAGAAAAGAAAACAAGGTTCTTTATCTCCAGCTGTTGGAGACAGAGCCGGAATTTGTCTGGGTGGTTTCTCCTAACATGTTGCAAAAAGTAACCGTGTGTTTGGCCGGGACTTCCAGCATGAAGTTCACAGCGGCTCCCTGTGTCCCTGAAGGTTTCGGGGCAGGGGGTATGTGCCCCTGGCTTCCCCAGGGCCCTGCTGGGTGCTCGCTTGGCACAAGACACTGAGAAGCAGGTGGTTGTGGTCTGATATGAGCTGATTCCAAAGACAAGCACAGGATTGCTCAGGCCGAGAGGCTCACTGGGTGGGGAACGTCACGGGCCTTGCAGTGCATGGAAGGAATTGTAAAACAGGTGGCGGATGTTAGTTGGGTGACGCTCCACATGCAGAGCAAACCTGGTGTGGTCCACGGGCTCTTGATGCTGTGATGCCTGACTACAAATAACAAAAGCACCTCAAGAGAAATGGAAGGTTGACAAAGTAGTGGAAGGGAAAGTGTGCATATAGAGAAGTCCTAGAGAAATGAGTAACTGACTGAAATACGTATTTCATGCCTTTGCAGTCACAGAAAGGGCAACACGGATGTCAAGCTCACGGAGTAGCCTGGAGCCACTCTTCACCAGGTAACCGTACGCCACAGAAACTGCACCCCAGGGCCACGAGGCCACCCCTTCCAGATAGTACGCTCCACGCCGCAGTCCCACACGATCACAATTCCGCTCTTGTCGGGATGCATGACCATTTGCTCCACAGCGTCGTTTGTCAAAACAGACAATCTCTTTTATTAAAATGGAAAATTCACTGCTTCTCCTCATTCCCTTCCGCTTGACTTTTTTTTTCTTTGAAAAGCAGAGATAAATCCCAGTAGCACAGTTAAAGCACTAGCTAAATATTACTTTGTTGGGCTTAACGATAGATTACAATGTGTGCATAATGACCCAGTTCCAGTAATATCGTCTGATTTAGTAAGGAAATCAGAGCCTACCATATGCTCCCAACTAAGGGCTCAGAGATTCTTCTTCTCCTTCGTGATGCATCAGCCAACTGCTAGCGAGGCGACGCCGCCCGGTCCCCAAGCCTAGTCGTTGAGCACCAAGCTCACCACGGTCCTAATCACAACCCGCGCTTCACCAGGCAGCTTCCAAAGGAGAGCGGGAGGTGAATTAACAACGTGTCACCTGCCTACTTAATGTCCCTTTGCCATTATGAACTGATTCATGCATCCCCCATATATTTACTTATTAACTGTAGGCTGGGCTTCAAAAAAAAAAAATGCCAGAATGGAACACAGAATTCAAGGAATTGCAGCTCTAAAACCTGAGTAGAGTCGCTCTTCCACGTGAATAGAATGAGAAATCCCTGACACAGTAATCGTTTTTGGTGTTTAAACCCAAATTTCAATGTCGACCACAGAAAGTTCCATTTCAGCACAAAAGTAAGTGAAAATTTTGTTCCTAAGACATAATATCAATCGAAGATTCGTAAGATTCAGTAAGAATCACTACCGACTCATTTGTCAGTATTCATAACAGAATAAGAAAAGGTAAATAAATAATTCAATAAATAATTATTGACTTAAGTACTTTCAATAACATCATATCGTAATTATGCGTATTGTTTCTGATATTTGGCCAAAATTAAAATGACACTTAGTTCCTACAAAAATGGAAAAGTGTCTGTGCCGTATTATCATTTCCTGAGAACAGAGGCATGAGTTAATAAAGACATATTCACAGAATAAAAGAGGAAAAGGTAGCAGGTGTATACTTTGAAAGGTTGGCTTTACTTTGGAATCATCTGAATATTTTATTATTTTATATGATTATAGAACAAAATGTGATTTAGAATGTAAATCCAAAAGTACTAAAAGGTAAAACAAAAGTAAGGCAAGAAGTGCCAGCCTGAGGCTTCAGTCCATACTGGCAGCAGGTGGTCAGACCTAACAGGGTCGACTGCCTGACGGGTAAGACCATGAACGCCCTCCAGCAGGTTTTAACAGGACCCAGAGTCTGCACACGCAGCATCCATTAGGCCCACGGTGCAAACCGGGATGACTGACGTACAAAGAACCGGGAGCTGACAATCAGCAGGGCGTACAGTCAGCACACACGCAGTGGAGCCAGTACAGATGCGGGAAGCACCAGGAAGAAGGAGGAAAACAACCGTGTGCCATGGCCTCTGTGCGAGGAGGGAAATGCTCCAGAAGTAGGAAAATTATTTCCAGCAGACAAACAGATGACAAAAGAGAAAGAAAGGGAAAATTAGAACTGAAAACCAGAATACCGACGATAAAAGGCCTCACAGAACAGATGGGCAGCAGAACGGAGACAAAAGAGGAAAGAATCGTCACCCGCCCGCAAGCAAGCCAGTGACAATGACCCCGCGGTGGACAGAGAAACAAAAGTCCGCAGAGCCTCGGAGGCCCGTGGGACCACAGCAAAGACAGACGCCATGCGCTTGGAGTCCAACGAGGAGAGAAAAACTGAGATTGGAACTCAAAGTAATGTTTGTGGAAACACTGCCTGAGATCCTAGCAAACTTGGTGGAAGACATAAATTTACAGATTCAAGAGGCTCAGCAAACCCAGAAAGGATAAAATCAAAGAAAACCAGTTTGGTCACATCATACTCAAAATGCTGAAAGGCTGAGATACAGAAGAGTACCCTGGAAGGAGCTGGAGAAAAATGACCCATTACCTAGGGAGAGACAAGGATTGGAACGACCCAGGGTTTTCCATCGGAAACCACAGGCAGTGGAACAGTGCGTTTAAAGAATTGTAAGAAAAGAAATATTAACACAGATCAGTGGATGAAATAACCCAAATAAAAATTCTAGCAGACTTTTTGTGGTAGAAATTGACCAACTGATTCCAAAATTTGTATGGAAATGTCAGGGGCCTAGAATAATCAAAGCAGTTTTAAAATAAGCAAGCCAGGTGAAGGGCTTATTGTGCTCTGACTTTAAGACTCGCATTTAAGCGACGATAATCAAGGTAGCCTGTCTTGGTCTTGGTGTTGGTGGAAAGACGCGCAGATAGATCGTCAGTACAGGACAGAGATTACAGACCAGCTCGGACCATCCAGAAAGCCGCCAAAATATTCAGTGGGAAAGGCTAATTTTTCAGCAAATGGTGTTTGACCAGCTGGATTTCCCTATTAAAGAAATGAACATTAACTGTTACCTCCCAACATACACAGAACTTAAATCAGAATGAACCAAAAGCTATACAACTTCTAGAAGAAAGCGTTGGTGAAGTTGGAATCATCCTAGATTTCTTAACACTGAGCACAAAGAATGTAAATTATAAAAGAAAAAAATTGATAAATTAGACCAGATCATACTTAAAGACTTTTTCCTTTTGAACGATACTGAGAAAATGAAAATACAAGTCGCATGGGGTGTCTGGGTGGCTCAGTCAGTCGACCTCTGACTTTTTATTTTGGCTCAGGTCATGATACCAGGGTCTCGGGGTCAAGCCCCAAGTCAAGCTCCATGCTCAGTGTGGAGACTGCCTGAGATTCTCTCTCTCCCTCTCTCTCTGCTCCTCCCCACTCTCTCTCTCTCTAAAATAAAAAAATTAAAAGAAAATAAAGAAAATGTAAGCCACAGAATAGAAGAAAACGTTCACAATGTGTACCCCAGACAAAAGGCTGGCATCTGCAATATATAAAGTGTTCTCACAACTCAATAATAAGAACTCTAACAGCCCAATAACATTGGATGAAAGATGAACAGAGGGGACATCTAGTGGTCGGGTCTTGTTGTACAGTAAGTGCCTGACTTGGCCTGAGGGAGGGGCGGGAGGGCGGCTCAAGTGGAAAGTGCCCAGAGGTCAAGTCATGGACCTCTGACGGCACGGAGCGTGAGCCTCACGGCCAGAGCGCTACAAGACTCTGCTGGCCAGGAGCGGCAGAGACAGCCTGGATTTGGGGGTCCCAAGGCACTGCCAGTCTAAATCTAGGAGGTCCTTGTGACCAGGACGCTTCCTCGGAAATACTCAGAAATAACCTTTAATGATTGGCTGATAATGGGGATTTTCATGAATCTGAGTTGGAACCTAGGTATTCCACAGCAGAACTTTCAGAGTCACCCACTCATTCCCAGGAAAGAGCAAAGTGATTATTTGTTTCTTGGCCGAATCCCATATGGGTCCCAGTGGGGTGTAGTCAGAACCACAGAGAAAAGGGGACCGTGTGTATTTGTCTCTGAGACACCTGAGTAATCCACTTCTGCTGGCTTCGGCACCCACAGAGTCAGGAAGGACGGCCAAAGCACGACATTGGGTTGAGTTTATTGATTTATTTTGAGAGAGAAAGAGGTGGGGAGGGGGAGAGAGAGAGAGAGAGAGAGAGAGAGAGAGAGAGAATCCCAAGCAGGCTCCATGTTGTCCACGCAGAGCCCAACACAGGGCTTGATCTCATGAACCCTGAGATCATGACCTGAACCAAGATCAAGGGTCGGACGCTTAACCGGCTGAGCCACCCAGGCGCCCCAAGCATGAAAAGTATCGTTGATGCTTTAAAAGGCTTCTTAATTAGTGGACAGGAGCCATTACTGAAACCACTTCTTGTTTCTTCTAACCCGTGGCTTCTCAGGTGGAGTGTCTCTGGGGTATCAGCTTTACGTGAAGTGACGCAGCAAATCGTCACCGCATGCTCTCAACGCCGTCCCTTCACTGTTGCCGGTCTTACTTATTTCCTTGGGCATTTCTCCCGTTGGCATTCAGCTCATGTCAAAAAGAGGCCGACTCGAGCTGACTTCATATTTTGGGAAGGTGACATGAGTACAGTTTGTGAAGTGCGCTCCTGATTCTTGCAGTAATTCTTTTAAAGGATGAAGTCACATGGGTGCCTACAAAATACCGACCACAAGATACAGAAGACATATTTAAAGAATTTCCTCAGTAAGACTGAGAAGGTTGTTTCCTCAGTAAGACTGAGAAGTCAGCCATCTATGAACAGGAGTCAAGGAGAGAGGACCCTCTGAACCTGGAAAGACCACATGGACATGGAGACACGTTTGCCACATTCAAAACAACAGTGCTTTGCACACCGATGGGGCAACTGCAGAATTTCAAGTCAGAAAAGTGTGAGATAGGAATTTCTCCCAGAAACAAGAGCAAGAGACAGAGAAAACTTCTGGCTGAAAGGCCAACAAGACTTAGGAAATTTAATGTACAGATGATCAGATTTGAAGGGGCAAAAGCACTTAGACAAAATAATGCATCAAATTTTTTTTTTTAAATACAACCTTTTTATGGTCTGAATTGTGTCCTCTCCAAATTCTTATGTTGAAGCCTAACCCCGTAGCCCCTTTGGAGAAGGGGCCTTTCAAGAGAGGAGTAGGTTAGACTGAAGACCTGAGGGTGGCCCTGGTCCATTGGACGGGTGTCCCTACAGGAAGGAGACGTTGGGCACTCGCACAGCGAGCTCGCACAAAAGCGTGTGAGGACACACAGGAAGGCAGCCTCCTCAAGCCGAGGAGGGAGGCCTCCAGAGACACAGAACCTGCCGACACCCCCATCTTGGACTCCTAATCCCCAGAAAGGTGAGAAGACAAAGTTGTGCCGCGTAAGCCGCCCAGGCCACGGTGCCGTATCATCAGGGCCCAGGTGGACTGATGCATTTTCCTCCGTTAGAAAATCTTCAATCTGCAAATCAAGAGATCACAGAAGTAAAAAGTGTAACACGTGGGCCAACACTGAGACATATCTTGGTAAAACTTCAGAAATAATCATCTAGACCTCTGGGCAGGAGACGCTACTACCCACAGACTGGTCTTACTTGTCAGCTGCAGGCTGGAAGTGGTCTGCGTCCCGGGGAGGGCAGCAGGCACGGCGCCGACCGCCTCCGGGCTGACCTGCTGGGAAGCAGTGACCAGCCCGAAACCCCTGTCCAACCGCACACCCACATCGGAGCCCGCTCCTCTGAGTAGGGTCTGGGTCCTCGCCTAGGGTTGCCAGATTTAGCGAATAAAATACAGCATGCCCACTTAAATTTAAATTTTAGGCAAGCAATGAATCCTGTCTTCAGCACGACGATGTCCCAGCGGCGCCTGGCATCCCACGTGCTGCCTGGCGTCCCCGGCTCGGCCAGCACGTTCTCCTCTGGGAAGGGACACGTAGCGCCGGGAAATTCAGGTATCCCCAAAGCCGCACGGTGTGCCCTATAATCTGTGAAATTGCCACGGCCTCTCTGATGGCGATCACACTGGATTTCCCCATCAGCGGTGGGTCCCCACCGTCTCAGATGTGATTCCCTGAGGACAGTATCCCGCGTTCCCTTGACCTCCCATGCACGAAAGGTGACTGTGGTCAGCTTTCAAAACAAAAAAAGGAAAGTGTAAAACCAAAATCAAAACACACACTCGGGTTTTTCTCTGAAAGTGTAAATACTGGCTACTTAACTTACGAGTGGAAAGCCCACAAGGCACAGACTCAGAATCTTTTTTGTTTTCTTATTTGACATTGAGCCTTGAAGTAACACTTTTTTTAACTGTTCATCTTTTTTTTTTCTTAAGAAATTGGCTTTTACCACTAGACACCTGGAAAATCTAAAAGGTTAGTCTAGACCCAGTTCATCTGCTTCTGATACAAATGCCAATGTTCCCTCAAAGCTTTTCTTAGATCAGGGAAGCAGTTTGCATAGGAAGCAAGACACAGTGGCTTTACTGAGACCAGCAACTGCACAGAAGTTATAGGACAAGGTTGTTGTCTTGTGTTATCCAAGGAGGATGTAATCCCAACGAGTGCTGAGAGCACAGGGCCTTGCATCACACGCCCATAGTGCTCAGACAGGAGCCAGCGCCCAGACACCCCACGGTCACAGGAGGGGGCGTGCTCTATGTGGAGTCGGGCTCTACAAAAACAAGTTCGTTTGTGCGGAAGGCTTTCCCAGGTCTGACAGACTGTGGTGCAAAGTCACGATCGTCCCTTTGCGCGACTGCTGATCTAAAGGACTTGTTTTCAGAAGATGAAATGCAAGGGCAGTTGGGCGAGGTGCTGTGCAGGGTGAGCGGCTCCCGGTCAAGCACTGGGCAGTGGCTCTCAGCTCCCTGCAAGGCCAGGCAGAGAGGACAAGAGGGAGGACAGGAGGGGGGAGGGGTGGGGTGGGGGCATGTGACTGCAAAGGCATTAGCAGCGCAGCTCGACTTGGAGGAGGCTTTTGAAGCTGTGACAACACATGCCTCCTTTTCAACATCCTTCTTCCTTTTCCTCTCTTCAGCGGTGAAGCTTCTCGTTTCTAAATAAGGGATCAAACTAATTGAACCTTCAGTGTGTGTACTGGAAAACAGACCTCCTATTTCAATAAATACGGTCTCCTCTTGGTATTAGGACCTCGCATGCTAGATATGACTGATTTCTTACCCTGTTTGGCTCCTTGGGATTCTGACATCCCTCGGGAGTGAGCCCCGGTGAGGCTTGGGCTTCGCGGGAAGGGCAGGGAAGCTGCACCTGATTAGGGCCAGGCCCTCCACATCCTCTGTGGTGGCGGGATTGTGATCAAGGGCTGGGACGAGGCTCCCACGTGGGGCTGATTCACGCCAGAAGTGCCTCTGCTGGGGCCGCCCCTCGCGCACTTAGACTAGCATGCCTCCCCGTTCTCTGAATATGAACATATGGCTGTCTGTGCTCATCACGATATGGCAAGATATTTACCACGCCACCACGCCGCGCCGGGTTAAACCCAAGTGGCAGAAATTTTGTGAGACGCATGTGTTTTTACAAATGTGCCCCTAATGCAACTTCTATGCCTTCATTCTACGACTTGTTCTTGCTGGGAAATCTGACCAGTTTCGGTGACGTGTTTGTCTCTGGTTCTTCCCGGTGGTGCTAACGAGCCAACGTGCCCCACAGGTGAAGGCTGGCATCGAGCACAGGCATTTCTGGACCGGCGCCCAGGCCACGGCCAGCTGGGCTCAGGCTTCTGGCTCACGGGTTTTGAACCCCATGCCTGCCGTGAAGGGCCCCGGGATGAATACTGAGGCAGAAACAGGCGAACATGACGAAGACCACTGTAATGCATCTATGGAAAAGGAAAATGGTCTGAAGAAACTGATCTTTGTTGTGGCTATATTTACAGACGAACGGGGTAAAGACTGAAAACATAGAAATGTTCTTTCAAAATTACTTTCTGCCCAGAGGTATGTATTGTTAACATATTGAGAATTTTGTGGTGTATCCTTCTAGGTTTTCTTCTCTTTGCATGTAATTTTTAGGACAAAGATAGATGATGGGTAGGTAGGTAGACAGATAGATATGGATGGATATATAGATAAATGATAGACAAATAGACTGACAGAATGGATGCCTAGATAAATAGATGATAGATAGAATGGATGGATAGATGGACAGACAGAATGGATAGACAGACAGACGGATGGATGGATGGATGGATAGAACGAACATATGGACGGATGGACAGAGATAACACGCACGCACGCAGAGTGGCTATTTTGTCTATATCTGCTATTCAGTAACTGTTTCATTCAACAATGTATCTTGCACATGTTCTTGTGTCTATAAACAGGCATCAGCCCCTATTTAAGGGCACAGTATTCGTGTCAGGTTCACCATAATTTCTTTACGTGAATCCCCTATTTTTGTCTGTTTAGGGTTTTTTTCTTCAATTGTTACCCATGTTAAACGGCACTGCATGGTACACTCTTGTGTTGGGAAAACAAACATGTACCTCACTAGTTGCTGTGAAAGACACCTTTTCTGGAAAAGCCACAGCTGGGCGGACACTTAGCTCACTTTGTCGGCTCCACGTTCACGGTACCGAATTATCTGTGGAAAGTCTGTGTGGGTTCACTTGTGGCCACGGGGGAGGAACGGCAAACGCTGTGTTTCCTTAAGACGCGTGCAGCGAAGTCCCGGCTTGCGGAGTGTGAACTCTGACTTGTCCCCAAGACGGGCACTTGCCTGGGTCTCCGACGACGCGTGGAAGCAACACGGTGAGACAGCTACGTACCCTGACCTGAAACTGTGCGCAGAGGTTGATCCCTGAGCCCAGGATGGCGCCCAGCACGGTGTCGGGTAAGCGTGAAAACTCGGTAAATCACAACGACTCACATGATGAAGGTTGTGTTCTACAGGCCCGGTGGAGTAGAGGATATTCTAGAAGGACAATAGGAGGCACTGACCAAAGCCTGTCCTTTGGTTCTTATGAAACCGAGTAAACAGAATTCAAGGACTCCAGTGCCAGGTGGGAGCTCGGATGCTGTTTACGAGAAAAGACGTGGACGGGTTACACGAGCAAGTCTTCCCAGGGCTTTAGCTCTGGATTTGTCCCGGTGACGATGCATCTGTCAGTGAGCCAGGCTGCCCCGGGGCCCTTGCACACAGGGTTCACACCTGAACCATGACTCGGGGAGGCCACGGGTTGGATTTCCGGCCAAAATGTTCCCAGACAAGACTTTCAGAAACTACAGACGGTTACTTTCTTCCCTTCAGAAAGACGAGGTCTTTTTTCCTCTGCTTTGCGTCTTGTTTTCTTGAGGTAGATCCTTAAAGAAATAGCAATCAGAAAGTTGCTAATTGCTTTTTTATTTTATAGTGGCAGCTCCGATTTTATTTTCCTCTGGCAGTAAAGTATTATTAAAAGTTGTTTGATTTGAATTTTTTGCACGTCTAAATGTTTCAACAAATGCTCATTTAAGATCTCTGTTTACTGTGTTGTTTTCTTCTCCTAAAAAGTTCAAATTGCAAAAATAAAACAGGCTACCGAGAAAGATTTCTGGTTTTTCACTTTTTTTTTTTTTTTTTTACAATAAGACTATAACTTCCATATTTCAGAGTTGGAGAAGTAATACGAACCTTTCTTTCGTTTCTCTGCCAATCAGTCTCAAAAGCAGCCGCGGCGACGTGCTTTCCCTCGAGCCGCCCGGGGCTGCTCCCTGGGAAGGCTGTGCAGACAGCAAGGTGGGACGGGCCCTCAGCCCTGTGACGCAGCACCTGGAGGCCACCCGCCCGTGGGCTTTCGTGGCAATCACGGTCGCAAAGTCCCGAGCGGGAAATGACCACTTGCTGCAGCGATTCGGTTTGTTTCCCTGGGTGTTTGCGACAGTGGTTGTGAAGATGAATGATAAAACACACTGCTGGTTACCGTTGTTGTGACTTTAAGAGGGAACTTGATGGCCAGGAGATGTAAGTTTCTTAAGAAGCGGTTAACAAGTTCAAAGAGCGGCTGTGCCTCCCCTCAGGTGTCCCGCCTCCTCTAATGATTCTGACGCTTCCCTCCTCCTTTTTCCGCTTTTCGGGTCTGCTTCTCAGAGTCTCCTATTAGCTTTGAACGTCCTTCCGTCCAGCACGCTGTGACGTCTGTGTGTCCCGGACAAGGCTGTGACCTGGGGTTGCCAGGGCTGCAGAGCTGGGCTGTGCACCGTTGTCCCAACTCCATGGACAGAAGTCAGGTGCCGTGTCACTCTGCTTCTGTGTAACACTGAGCACTTGCACCGGGGCACGGGTGCCCCCGCTGTGCACTGCCCCAGAACGCCAGAGTGAGAGGAAGTACTTGCCGAGAGCTGAGGACACGTGCCAGCTGCACCGTTCCCACTTCAGACGCCCACATGATTGGAGGCCCGAACTGGTCCTGCCAAACCTCAGAGTGGAAGTGAGTTAAATCTGCAGGGAGGAGAGAGAGAAGGGAGGGAGGGGGAGGACACAGGGAAAAGCATTTAATAATAAATATTACCTCTACTTTTTACAGGACTGCTTGCTTAGGAAGTATTTGTCTTATCAAAAACTGTACCTATACAAGTGAATGCTAATCTCCTCATTCTCCAGCAGCTGAGAGCAGCGGCCCGAGTCTGTACTTTCTCAACTTCCCAAACTGCGGTGTCGGTGTCGGTGTCATAGGGAAGGTCGCAGGGCAGGTCTACAGGCAGAAAGGTGGATAAAGCCAGGGGGTGATCACTGCCCTGAATCCAAACTCTCAGGGCAGCCTGGAGTTTCCCCTTTGAGATGATAATGTTTTAAGTATTATGGAAATTGATAAAAGTTGGCTTTAGTTTAGAGTTAATCCTTCCCCATTCAGGGATTACCTACAATCCTATTACTTTCATACAGCAATCCTTGTGGAAGAAAGTTGAACTAGATTCGGAAGTTCGGCCGGATGCTCTTTTCAGCCTTGTTACGGAGCTCAGGCTACAAGCCCAGCCCTGCTCTGCCCGATGGGGACTGAGCTCACCGCCTCTGCGCATAATCAAGTTCTGGTTCAAGTCCCACCACAGTCAAGCGGGAGCAAATAACCGTCAGGAAACAAAGGATTAAGGCAAGCGGCATGTCCGAGTAAGCCAGGTGGGAACCAGCCTTTCATTCTGGGTCACGTGCACTGGACCTAAGGAGCCCCAGTCACTGGGACGGTTTACTGCTCCCCGGAGAGAGGGCACAGAACAGAAGACAGGACACAGGGAGGTAGGACGGGGGGGCTTCAGTGTGCCCGTGGTCAGTGTGGGGCGGGCACACAGCGACCCTGGAGCCCGACCCGGCCCAGCCAACACCACAGCGGGCCTTGCTGTCCGAACATCCCCCTCCCTGCTCACGGGGACCTCGACTGGGTTCCAGGCCCTTCCAGGCACCAGCACCGTTCGAGAAGGTCTTCAAGCCTCACCTGGCCTCTACGCCCAGGACTCCCCCGTGCCGATCACACGCTGACACAGGCTTTGCCTCACTTTGTGGTCGTCTTCCCTTCGGTGCTCCATCCAGACCTCCCTTCCTGGTCCCTGATGACAGCCGGACCCCCAGCTGGAAGTTCCGCGTGGTTTTCCGCACCCCGCGGCTCCGAGTCCTCTACAGACCCAGAGAGCATGGCTGTCCTTGACCAAGATCGTGGAGCGTTCTGAAGGTCACGGACAGGACTGCGGTCCAGGCACGGCATCCGACTTCTCTTGTCTCGGGAATGGCAACATCAACCGTTACTGAGATGCGGGGCTTGCGCTGTATTCGTCACCTAACACAGACGCCCTGGTGCCTACTGTGACTTTCCAAAGGGGCCATGCAGCTTTCTGGGGAATGATTCTCTCCAAAGTCAATGGTCCTTCCTTCTCCATTTCCACAGGGAGATTTGGTCATTGACTCGAACAATTTCCCCCAGACTCCTCACACTGCATCCGGCGGGGCGCGGGGGAGTGCAGACTTCGTTACTCTCAGGGACCCTCTAGCCCAACAGGGACGCACCAAGGGACGCCAACAGTCCGGGTGTGACAAGAGCAGCGCAGAAAGTGCCCACAGTGTGCTTGGCGAATCAAGCCCTGAGTACAGAGTAGTTGCGGTATTTGAAGAGAGTTGCCGGAGGGAATACAAGGAAACACATGTGCGGAGGCAGAGGGAAACTGGGACGAGAGACGGTGTGCTCTGAACCCACAAACACGACTGAGGCACTGGTGTAAAAAGGTCAGGAAGAAAGCAGAACGTGCAGGCGGGCGGTGGGATGGGACCCGGTGCTCCAAGGTGAGGACTATCCGACTTTATCCTCTGAGCAACAGGGAAGGGGGAGATGGGAAAATGAGCCGGGAACGACCCTTGAATCTCAGAACGATCTCTCAGGTGGCCTGAGACAGGCAGGACCAGGAAGACCAGTCAGTTAAGACGTTACATCCTTGGTCTGTGAAGTTCTCTTCAAAGGCTTTCCCCGCCTCCACAGACGCGTGTGCTCTAATTCTGCCCTTTGCTCCCTGACAAAAACTTCTCATAAATTATATCTATAAACCTACTCTTTCTAACCACTTCCTCCCTCAAATCTTGGAATTTGTATTCTGATTCAAACACAGACACTACAGTTTCTATTCATGCCCTAAGACTCATTTCTGATGCTCACTCTGCTTGACGTAGCCGATACATCCGGCCATTCCCTAGTCCCTGAACTCCTGGGGTGCTGCGGACCCCACCGCAGTGCACAGATCACCCGAGGCGTCACGAGGAGTGTGCTGTGCCGAAACCCCGGAGCCAGACAGATGTGAGCGTGTCACTAGACCTCATGGTCTTCTTGCTCGTAAGATGGCAGGTCCAGGAGACTCACATGAGAGCACACATAGACATACATGCACAGACACAGGTGCACATACACCCATGCATGCATGCACACACACACACACGTGCATTCGCACACACACATCACAAAGCACCCAGCTCAGAGTGGCCACTCAGCACAGTCTCCTTACACTTGTTGAGACTAATGAACGAGTTGACCCGAGAGGCTGCAGTCTGTGACCAACTTTCTTTGATCTACAACCAAAGTGTTTGAGTACTGCTTGTTCTTCAAAACGATGGCGATAACAGATCACATTTTGCGTTTCGAGTGTATGTTCAATGTTTGTAATTGAAAATATTAAAAAGTGGTTGAATGTCAATCATTTTTTGTTTTTTATTTTATTTTGTCATGAAATCCAAACACTTGAGAGAACAGATGAGAATCCTTAGGCACCTTTGGAAGGTGCTCTTATTCTTTTAAGAAACTTA
Source organism: Cryptoprocta ferox (assembly GCA_028646485.1). Classification (NCBI taxonomy): domain Eukaryota; kingdom Metazoa; phylum Chordata; class Mammalia; order Carnivora; family Eupleridae; genus Cryptoprocta; species Cryptoprocta ferox. The sequence continues at coordinate 86,641,994 of CM053566.1, forward strand.
AATTGCACCAGAAAAATCAGAGTTCACTTAATTTAAAGTTAGAAAGTATGTCTATGTATTCATCACCTGTACTTGTCTCTTAATAGTATATTAAAACTGTAAATATGCACTTGAAATTGCATAGATATTTGTGGAGATGTGTTCCTAAAACTTTGCTTTTGAATGACGTGCAGAGTGGTCACCACTCAGTAAACTGCACTCACTGCACTCACTGTGAGCCCCGCACACCGTGAGCCCCACACTCTGCAATGAGAGTGACAGGAAAGAAGTGACTGGAGAAGCATGGGCCCGGGTGTCACTGCTGCCCACACGCGCACGCTTGCCTTACAATGACTGTCTCGTGTTTATAACGCCAGTAATATTTCTAAAATATTTCTCTGCTGGAAACCATTTCCATGTATTTTCTTTTATAATGTTCTTGGGAATTAAAAAGAAAATCAAACAAACACTTGGCTGTTACCAGGAAGTCCACATTTCATGTAACAATCAGATCACTGTTCAAATTCCCTGAAAACCAAAGGTCTAAAAGCACTAATCAGGCTCTTTCCCTTCCACGTGTCAGATTTAGCCCTAGGAGCCTTACTTGTAGGAAACCTGTAAGTCATTCCTGGGCCCTTGGAGCTGGTCTGTCTCCACGACTTACCTTGCCGAAAGAATTATTTACTGGATGTAAATAGTGCCTAAAGGTGTCATTTGACTACTGTACTAAGCTGAATTATTCATTTCTATTTGTGAGAAACACCAAAAACCTAGTGAACAGATGTTGTCTGCAGGGGACAAAAGAAAGCCAGAGAGATAGGAAGGTTCAGAAGACAGTTAACACCTGACAAACTGACAAAGTTGCTATCTTTTTTCTTTCTTTCCTATTTGTGGGAAATAAATTTCATTTGACTAATCAAAAATTATGGTGAATTATACATAATAAGACAAACGACAATTTTTCAAAATAATGTGACATCATAGATGTTAAGTTACGTAACTGAGGCAGCGCCATAGAAGTAAAGCTACGCCTCACCAGAGGTAGAACATCAGCAGTGTAAACTACTGAATATGACCTAATATCATCTGGTGTTCCTGGGAAAGCACATAAAGTAACTGAGGCAAATTCTTCATTGAGATGTATTTTGGAAAGTACCAGCTAGTAGAATTCCAGCTGGAAAAACTCCAGCTCCTAACAGAAATATAGCTTGAGTGTAGATCCAGCCTAAATAGACCCCAAGCATCCAAATTAAATTATATTTGGTGCCAAGCCTTTTAGAAAAGTCTGCTTGGCTATGGACTGGCAAGCGAAATGAAAGCTGTCGCCACTGAATGTCAGATAACAGCTGATGGCTTATGTTAGAACATGAAGTTAGGTCACATGACCTTATCAACTGATACAGAAAAAAACATCTGACAAAATCAAACACATATTCAGGATAAAAACTCTTAGTCAACTAGGAATAGAGGGGAATGCCCTCAGCTTCACAGAAAACATCTACAGAAACCGGTAGTTAAGACAATTCTTTGTGGTGAAAGCCTTGATGCTTTCCCCGTAAGACTGGGACAAAAAATGATGTCCCCTCCCCCAACTGCTCTTCAGCATCAAAGTAGAAGTCCTAGATAATAAGACAAGAAAAAGACGTAAAAAGCACACATTTGAAAGAAAGAAATGAAACTGTCTTTGCAAATGCATGCATGTTTATGTAGAAAATCCCAAAGAATACAAAAACGAAACAAAACGTGTAGAACAAAAAAGCAAGAATAGCAATGTCACAAGATGCAAGACCGACTGCCATCACATAAACCTGCAAACAAGAATTGGAAATGAAAACTATAAAAACAATAGCATTTCTAAGAGCACCGAAGAAAGTTCTTAGGTATAAATCACGGTCAACATCAACAGTAAGAAGTCGTGTTGATAGGAGACACCTTGATCGGATGTGATGAGAGCGGCCCTTTCCTTCGGCAGCCTTGCTCCCAAATCCAATAACCAGTCTACTCATGAGAAAAACATCACAGAAACTCAAATTTAGGGTAGCCTACAAAATACCTGATCAGCGTTTCCAAACTTTTCAGGTCATCAAAAATAAGGGAATTCTCAGAAAATGTCACAGCCTCCAGGAGCCTGAGAAAATATAGTAACTAAAGGTAATGTGAGGTCCTAGATGCAATCCTGGAACAGAAACGGGACATTAGGTACAAACTGAGGAAATCTGAATCACGAACTGACTTTAGTTAACCACAATGTATAGATACTATTTCAGCTAATCACTAAGCATGATGCCAACAATAGGGGAAAACTGGTGTCTCAAATGTGAGAACCTTCTGGACTATCTTCTCATGCACTTTGTTTCTGTGAACCTAAAATTATTCTAAAACTAAAAGTTTATTTGAAGAACTTATTGAGCTGTCATTCTACGGTGAAGCACTGAAATGGACACAGTAGCAGAAAAATATGAAAATAGAGGAAGCCTTGGGATTCTTCTGCTTTGCTAGTTGTTTCTAATTTAAAAGGTAACATGTAAAAGCAGTTTGTATGATGAAACTCCACGCTTATTTTTCTTATTTAAGCAAGCACCATTTTAATATATTTTAGATAAAAGGCAATAATTATGCCTTGAACCCGACCATTTCTCATTAGCCTAATACTTAAGATTTAGGAATTCCTAAGGAGATACCGAAGATGTAAAATCACCTCAAAGTCAAGTTCAGTTTAGAGCAATATGCAAACCCAGGAACAAATGACATGTTTGACTTGCCTTTCATATTCATTCAATAAAAACAAACACTGACTCACAGGTGAATTTTAGCACTCGGCCAGCAGAATTTCTGAGGTCAGTCCTGAGGACACAGTACAGTGTCTCCGCTCATGGCGCCGGTCTTGTCCTGCTGAGAAGCCTTCTGTGAGGACTTCCATTCCAATTAACAGCGTTCTAAGTTTGCAACGCAGTGAAAGGTTTAGAAAATACAACTGGCAAGCAGGCTGTAGTTTTTCTCCAGGAATATCGTCCTTATGTATTCTTTTGAATAAACAAAATTGACCTTACACAAGCTATTCTACCTGGTCTGTGAAACATAATTAAAATCTGCAATTGTTTTATTATACACCGACCCTTTCTAAATGGAGAGTATTTAAATGGGCTCCGCTTTGTATTGTTCCCATTACAGTGAAAAAGCATTCAGGTAAGTTATGGCTATTGAGAAAGGAATCTGACATAACAGAGACTCCTTCCATTTTCTTTCTTTTAAAAAAGGCAAATGGACATTTTCAGAGAAGAAATCAAAGACTTTCTAATTCATCGTATTGAACCATCAGCATCTCACCCTTTATGGAACAGAGATGGTGCACTTGAGCTCCTGAGTTAATTGGGTTTCCCGTCACTCAATGACTGCTTGCCAGATAGGAAATTCCCGGGAGCAGACGCCTGAGGAAGCGAACAGGTCGGGGGCACAGGTAAGCCCCGGTTCACTCTGACACTACACACTTCACTACTTTCTCTGACTTCCATCTTCAGACACCAGGAGGACACTGGGAGAAATGTTCTACTTGCTTCTGCCAGAGGCTTTTTCCTCGGCCCGTGATGCTTTCAAAAGGGTGTATTCTCACATCACTGAACAGGAGACGCGCAGCCTCTCACAGAGCCGGGGCTAAAATCCCTTTGCTTCAAGGAGAGAACGGCACCAATTCAAATGGTTTCAGATGCTTACACTGCTATCTTGCTTCTTGACACACATCGATGAGAATTTGGCAGAATTACCCTTGGCAGTATTATGTCCCCGTCCTCAATATGGCCAGTGCTCCGTCCAATAAAGGGAAATTCAGCCCTTAAGCTAAAAGTCCAAATTAACAACACAGAGGAATCCAGAAACGCACCAGCTGATGGGCTGATTAGACTTCTTTTTTCTCCTTTATTTTCTTTTTTCTCCCCTCCTTTCATGGATACATGGGGTGGAACCCTCGACTGGAAGTGACCAGAAAGGCTTCACAGAAGCCGTGAGGCTTTGAGGCTGTACCGTAGCAGCTTTCTCCAGCAGCAGCGTGGTCGCCTGGCCCACAGTCGAGCCGTGCGTGGGTACGGACAGCTGCTCTTTAATCGGCCCCAAGTCTGGCCGGGAGCCACCCGGCCCCACAGGCCGCAGGGCTATTGTTCAGACAGCCACAGCGAGGCATCTCCTCACAGTGGGTCAAGACACCTACCACGGTCCCGAACACATTTCTCCCTGCCTTCCAAGGAAGGCACCACCCTGCTCAGTCGCCTGAGCAGGTGACCAGCTGGCACGTGCAAGGGTCGGACAGGCGGTGCCGTAAGTGACCAAGGAGAGAGTCCTTGACCACTGGCCCTGCCTCGCCAGTCAGAAAGGATGCGTTGAGTGAGAACATATCTTTGACCAGAGTAGAGGTCAAATACAGATGACACGAGATCAGTAGAAACTGTCTTGATCTTTCTGCTGCTGTTTCCTTGGTTTCCAGACTGTTGGATGTTCACTGTTGCTCCACGCACCACCCGTGGGTTGCCAACAGTCCTGAAAAAGAAGGATCTCTCTCTCAATTATTCACCATTGCTCTTTTTTTTTTAATTTTTTAAATGTTTATTTTTGAGAGAGAGAGACAGAGCACAAGTGGGGGAGGAGCAGAGAGAGGGAGACACACAATCGGAAGCAGCTCCAGGCTCTGAGCCGTCAGCACAGAGCCCGACACGGGGCTCGAACTCAGGAATGGTGAGATCATGACATGAGCCAAAGTCAGACGCTTAAGTGACTCAGCCACTCAGGCGCCGTCACCGTTGCTCATTTTAAATTTAGCTTCGCTTCTCTACATCACTGCTGGTACCTGTGTGAGAGCGGAGAGGTCACAGACACAGTGCTACGTAGAGAAATGTTTGTATCGGCCCGGGCTCTCCAGAGAAACAGAACCACGATGGACAGGTGGGTCGGTAGATAGAGACATGGATAGATGATCGATAGATGATAAATATGATAGACACATATGATGGATGGATGGATGGACGATAGATACACAGACAGATAGGTGATAGGTAAATAGATGATAGATAATAGATAGCAATAGGAGATAATAAACGGATGATATATAGATAGATGATAGATACACAGACACACACAGATAAACACAGATATATAGATAATAGACACAAAGATAGAATATAGAAAGGTGTAGATGGATAATAAGTGATAGATAGGTGATGACTGATAGACAGACAGACAGACAGATACAGAGATACAGAGACTCCTTTTGAGGAATTGGCTCATGGACTGTGGGGGCTGGAAGACCAGAATCCACCGAGGCCAACACACAGAAGCCTGGAGTGGACCCCACGGTGGCGTCTTGAGGCAGAATCGCTTCTTCTCTGGAAAACCTGCTTTTGCTCTAAAGGCCTTCAGTGGATTGGATGAAGCCTGCGCGCATCATCGAGGGTAACCTCCTTTGCGCAAAGTCAACCACAGGCGTTAAGCCCAGCTCCAGCCGGCTGCTGTCTCCGCAGCAAACCCAGATTAGTGTGGGGCTGCGCCAGGGGGCACTGCAGCCTAGCCACACTGATGCATGAAGGCCAGCCACCAAGGTCACAGAGACGGGACGCCGCATGGGCCAGCCCTGGGCCGGGGGAAGAGAAAACCGACAACCAGGGAGAGACGACAGGCCTGGGCTGATGCAGGGGCCACCTGCCCCATGGAAATGTCCCTTCTGGCACACTCTTCTCCATGTCAGGGGTCCCCAGTCGCTCTCTAGTGTCACAGCACAGCGGCCCAGGGGCCCAGGGGCCCAGCAGCCCAGGTTCTACCAGAACATAACAGCCCGGTGGTACAACTGAATGCAAACTTCAACTGGGCTCCTGGCGATTCCCAAAGGTCTGGCTGTACACCGCGTCCCCGGTGTGGACGTGCCCCCTGAGGAGCCCTCTGCCTGCGTCTCGGGGGGGGGGGGCGGTTTACCTGTGTGTTTTCCTGTGTGTGTTACTCTTTCTAACCCAACAGTCGCTTGAGAGGTACCTAAACCTGGTCTTTCTTTTAACGTGGGCGTGAAGGAATCGGCTCTCAGGTGTAAGCCTAGAGTCGGGCGGGGGCCCCGGCCACACAGCATCCACGTGCCAGTCTCACGCCCGTTCAGGGAGGTCGGCTGCACACACCACAAGCGTTTCCAAGCTTCAAGCTTCAGGCTCGAGAATAACTGCTTCCCTAGGGTGAGAGCACACAGAGCCTGTGGTAACGTGGTAGCGTACCAGTGTACGTGCTCGGTCTTGTTCTGGCTCCGTGTGCCTGTGCATGTCCGTGTGTGTGTGGCACAGTGCACGAAAGAAAAACACTGTGATATACACATCCTAATCTTTAACCTCTGCGTCCCCGGCTCTTCCTGGGCCAGAGCAGCCACGGGGCGGGGAAAAAAGCCACCATGGCAGTGGCCAGCTCTTTGTGGCCAACCCTCTGCACCTCGCCCGTGCCCTCTTGGACCCCACGGGGTCACCTGCCTCATCTGTGTGTGTCCCACCCTTAATGCGTGTCCCGGCCTTCCCAGAGGTTACATGAAACCAGTCCTTCCTGCATTCGCCGTCCTCTAGGGAATCCGCCACTCCCCCTCCTGATGCGTGGGGTCCCGCCCGAGCCTGCCTCCCCGGCACCCACACCCAGATCCCCCTGAATGGAAGGTGGAGCCCCTGCCTGCTGTCAGAACCACAGACCTCAGGACACCCACTCCAGTGACATGCAAACGTGTGCACAGCGCCCGTGAAAACCTCAGACGTAAACCTACGCAGAGAACACCAGAAAAAACAGTAACGCTTTGTGCAAAGCAGAGATCGTCCAGTTTGGGCGGGGGGCTCGGGGCCGCCAAACCGTCCCTCCACCTTGGAGGTCCCTGCTCTCGTGGCCCCCTTCCCGTACTTTTGGGCGGGTAAGCCCCACTCGTGTTTGGGAATGAACTATCTGCGGGTCCCAGACACCTGCATTCGCCTAACACAGCCTGTGCACGCGGGGTGGTGACTGCACGACCTCTATGGAACGTCAGCGCTCAGAAGGCCTCCACCTGTGCAGCCCAGGGTTCTACCCGGACAGGAAGAACTCTGCACCTGTTCTCTTACAGGGTGGAGGTTGATGGACTAAGTATACCCTTGACCCTATCAAGAGTGAGCGCTTCATCACGTGGTCTACTAAGCAAGACTGCAGGTGTTTTCTAAGAGGCAAACCGTCTGACTCTGAGTCAAATTCAGTAGCTGCAAAGAAGAAACGGTACGTTCTCTCCAAAGGCTCTGCAAGCCCCGGACAGTTCACCGGCGTGAGGCTCCCAGGCGCCGGCCCGCTGGTGGTCCGGAGGGGGCGCCATCGCCTCCCACCTGGCTTCCCCGTCGTGAGCTCACGGGTGGTCACATGACCCATCAGGCCAGTGACGGCAGTTCTGAGAAGGGCGGGTTCTGCGTGTGATTCGCCCAGAGAAGCAGGCGTGACGGGGCTGCCGTGGGCCAGCAGGACGGAAGGCCACACGTCGGGGCCTGGGGACCTGCCAGATGCGGGAGCTACGGCCCGGCTCGCCGGGCGTCCACAGGGGCAGAACCGGCGCCGACCGCGGCTCTGGAGCTAAGCCTGTCGGGCCGTCCTGGCTTCTGCAGACTCGCACGCGGGCCTGGCGCAGAGGAAGCACGCTCCGGGGTACCCGCGCGGGTGTCCGTCAGGCGCGGGGCCGTGGCCGCGGCCCCGAGCAAGCAGGCGTCCGGGCCGAGCTCCTGGTCCGCGGGGAGGGGCCCAGGCCCGCGGGCGGGGCAGACGCGCGCGGGGAGAAGCCTCCCCGCGCCGGGCGGCGGAGCTCAAGAGCTGGCGGGCGATGCTTGGAGACGGCACCCCGTCACTGCGTACGGACACACGGCCCCCCAGCGAGGCAGTAACGACCCTCACGTACTCGAACGACTCTGTCTGGAATCGGAGAACCGCCCCCCGGGGACGAAAGGCGAGAACAGAGCCCTGGTCCGCCAACGAGCGGCCCGGAGGCACGCGGGGCCACACGGCTCAGCCCAACACCCCGGGCCCCGCGTCCCCGCAAAGTCCCGATCCGAACGGCTGGGGGCCCGCCTGACCCGCGGCCGGAGCCCGCCGTGTGGCGCTTTCAGCTTCCGGGGCGCTCGGCCCACAGCCCCGGAAACCACGCTGCGTGCTCCATCCGGCCCCGGCGCCACCCCGCACGCCCCCCGGAGTCCTCGGCCCGTTTGCGAGTTCGTGCCGGGCCACCCGAGTCCACACGCCGTCGTCCCTCCCGGCGGTGCGGACGGAGATTAACCTCCCGAGAGACACCAGGGCGAGCGTTACTCCCACGAAAATCTAGACTCCTCGCTCCGCAGTTTCAGACCGGTCAAGGCTGTCCTCTGCCGCTGACACCCCGCACCCTGACCACCCTCGTCCCGAACACGGGTGGCCACTCTCCCCACCCGAGGTCCTTGTGCCCGAGCACCCGCACCCGTCCCCGGAGCTCTCAGCCCCTTCGCCCTGCTACCAGCTTCCTTCTCGTTCAAGTCCGAGGCCGCTCGCCCGGAGGACAGTCTTCCGTTCCTCTTCCTCACAAAACCGGACTTCCGCGCCTCAGACCCCCACGTGCGGCGGCACGTTCGTGTGCCCGGCGCTGACTAGCTTAGCCTCCGCCACCAGACGGCAGGGTCGCCGGGCTCGGTCAAGGTCCGGCGCCGCACCTGGGACTGACGGGGAGGCCGCAGCCGCAAGAAACCAGGGAGTCGGTGCACGTGTTCGGCGTCGCCGGAACGGCCGCTCCCACGACGGCCAGCACAGCGGGGCGGCGCGGACACGGCGCCCGCCGCCAGCAGGGCCCTCCTGGGCCACCTCCAAGTCCCGCCCCCACGCAGACCTGCCCCCCAGCCCCGGACCCGGCCGCCGTCCCGGCAGGGGCGCGGCGGCGGATCGTCCCGACGTGAGCCGCCTTCTCCGCGCCCCGCGGACACCCGGCGGCGGACGGGCTCCTCTCCGGGGGTGCTCGTGCCGTGGACGCACAGTCCGTCCGACCGCTCGGAGGGTGAAGGCCGTCTAACGCGCCGTGTCCGGGGCTGTACCTCTGCTCCGAGAGCACTTAGGCCCCGAGTGTGACGGCCGACTTCGTCGAAACCCGGACAGACCCGCAGTAGGTCACGAGGCGCGGCACCCCTCCCAGGCGACGGTGCCCGCCGGCGCCCCCGGGCCCCCACGGGCGGGCGTGGAGACTTCCTGCCCGAGCTCCACCGACACCACGTGGGAGGGCGCTGCCCCATCGGCCCAGGGAGCTGGGGGTCCCGACCCCACGACGCCTCGGGTGGGGGCTCCTCACCGCTGGCCGCGGGGCCCCCGCCGTCTGCCCCCCGAGACCACGCTTGTGGGGCGAGGGGGCCCCCACAAGCCTTCGACGCGGCCCCTGGGGTCCCCACGGCGGGTGCGGGGTGCGCGGCGAGTCTTTTCTGGGGCTTGTCTGGAGCCGAGAGGGCAGCCCCTGGTCGGCGCGGTTTTGTCCGGACGCGCCGGCGTGTCTGGGCCCCCAGCTGTTCACCCCCAATCCGGGACGCAGCGGGCGAAGACAACCCTCCGCAGCCAGCCTCCCTCTCCCCGCCTTCGAGCGTCTTCGAGCCGCGTGCCAGGCGCCACTGCGTGGCCCGGTTCCCTGGGGGACGCGGGGGCGGGCACAGGGAGGGGCTCGGGGGTTCTGTGTCTGCCGTTCCAGGCCGCATCCCTGAGCAGGTGCCGGAGGCACGGTCGCCTCCGGCCGCAACCGAAGAGCCCAGAAGGCACCGCTCGCTCCTCCCTCTTCCGGCCCAGAATGTGCTCCTCGCCCCTCCCTCTTCCGGCCCAGAATGCACCGCTCGCCCCTCCCTCTTCCGGCCCAGAATGCACCGCTCGCCCCTCCCTCTTCCGGCCCAGAATGCGCTCCTCGCTCCTCCCTCTTCCGGCCCAGAATGCACCGCTCGCTCCTCCCTCTTCC
>CM053566.1:86652430-86717936 GCA_028646485.1 Cryptoprocta ferox
CAGAATGCGCTCCTCGCTCCTCCCTCTTCCGGCCCAGAATGCGCTCCTCGCTTCTCCTTTTTCCACTCCAGAATGCGCCGCTCGCTCCTCCCTCTTCCATCCCAGAATGCGCCGCTCGCTCCTCCCTCTTCCAGCCCAGAAAGTGCTCCTCGCTCCTCCCTCTTCCATCCCACAGTGCACCGCTCGCTCCTCCCTCTTCCAGCCCAGAATGCGCTCCTCGCTCCTCCCTCTTCCGGCCCAGAATGCACCGCTCGCTCCTCCCTCTTCCATCCCAGAATGCACCGCTGGCTCCTCCCTTTTCCATCCCAGAATGCACTGCTCGCTCGCTCCTCTCTTCCATCCCAGAATGCACCACTCGCTCGAAGTTCCTGAGTTCGAGCCCCGCGTCGGGCCCTGTGCTGACAGCTCGGAGCCTGGAGCTGCTGCCGACTCCGTGTCTCCCTCTCCATCCCCCACTTGAGTGCACGCTCTTTCTCGAGGGAAGGAAGTAACGTTAGAAATCGGCATTGCAGTGGGCGCTTTCACAGAACGGAAGTTTCTACTGGTCTCCGGGAGATTCGGCCATTTTCCTAGAGGGCAACGCTTACTCTTAGAAGTTAGAAATGAACCTCTACCTTGTCCTCTGCTCTCCGCGGGTAGACATGTCTCTGTAAACTCACCAAAATGTCCTCGTCGAGCGCCTCTCCGCACGGGCTCCGCCACCGTGTATTCATAGAGGCGGGAGAAGCGCCCGCGGGCCGGCGGAGCGGGGCAGCCGACGTTGGTTCCTCGGAGAAACCCGACGTGGCGGCGCGTTCCAGAGCCGCTCCCACGTCCCGCGCCGGGCGCCCGGGCTGCACGAAGCAGCACCGAGGCGGCGGCCTCGGTCGACCCGGTGAAGGGTTTCTGAGCCAGGCGGGGTCTGGCGTCCTCTCCTACAGCCTGTCGCCAGACGCGTGACAGCGGAGAGGAGCGAGGGGCCACCCCACCGGAGCACGCCGGGGTCGCCGGGCCGCACCAGCCGCGGATTCGGGTGTTCTGTCGCCGTTGGGGAAACGCAGGCCACGTGGGGCAGAGCGCTCGGGCCTGTTTCCAAACGGGCTCGGACGCCGCGCGCACCGTGTGTGACCCCGCGCCGCTACGGCGGCCGACACGGGGCCTCCGCGCGCGTCCCTGGCCGGTGGCCGGTGGCCGGTGGCCGCGCCCTCTGCGGGCGGGGCCCCGGGTGGCTTTGGCTGAAGGCAGGGGAGCCTCGCGGCGGGCGCGTGGGCGCTGCTCCCCCTGCCGAGGGGGCAGGGAAGGAGGAAGAGAGGGGGTCCATCCGGAGCCTCCCGAGGAGCGTCCTGAGAAGGGTTCCCGTCGGTATCGGGGACCTGCACGTCCCCTGCGGCTGGAGACAGAGAGGCGGGGGGGGGCAGTTCTAAGACCCCCTCCCCACCCCCCCACAAGGACCGAACCAGGGGCTCTGGCCCGGCGCCGTGTGCGCGTGCGCGGCGAGGCTGCGCGGTCTTGGCTGCCCTTTCGCAGCCTCTGTTGTTTCCTCGGGGGCTCGGTGGGGTGGACAGTCTGCGCTGGGGCAGGACATGCCAACAAATTGCATCACTTCTGCCTGGGTGACCGAGGACAATGACACGCCATATGCCAGCGGCAGGAAATGAATGGGGCTCATTACCCTGGCCCTGGGCGCCGCAGCCGTCAGTCCTCAGAGGCTGCGGGGCGAGAGCGGCCCCCAGGATCCTGACCGTGTGCTGCGCAGGGCTGCGGGAGGAGGGGCTGCAGAAGGAGGAGGGCTGCGGGAGTGGGGCCGAGGGCGGTGCTGAGGGAGGGGGTCTGGGGGAGGAGGGCTGAGGGAGGAGGGCTGCAGGAGGACTGCGGGCAGGGTTGAGGGAGGAAGGATGAAAGCAGGGCTGCAAGAAGGGGGCTGAGGGAGGAGGGCTGCAGGAGAAGGGCTGAGGGAGGAGGGCTGCAGGAGAAGGGCTGAGGGAGGAGGGCTGCAGGAGAAGGGCTGAGGGAGGAGGGCTGCAGGAGAAGGGCTGAGGGAGGAGGGCTGCAGGAGAAGGGCTGGGGGAGGAGGGCTGTAGGAGAAGGGCTGAGGGCAGGGCTGGGGGAGGAGGACTGATGGCAGGGTTGAGGGAGGAAAGATGAAGGCAGGGCTGCTGCAGGCAGGGTGCTCCTCCCCTCGGGAATGTCAGCCTTGCGGCTCCAGGGAAGGGGCCTCGCCACGCCGTACCCCCTGCACCGAGGGAAGGAGAGAACCGAACCACGGAAGGGGTCTCGCTCGTACAGATGCACTCGCAGAGCCACCGGGTCCTGCCCCTGCGGCCACCGCCCGCGGCCACGACGACACAGCTCAGCTTTGGGCCGCCCTCCCTCTCCCCGCGTGCAAGGCGGCCGGGGTCCGGCGGAAGAGGGCGTCCAGCCCACCTGAGACGCCCCGGGCGGCGGGGGGCTGCCGTCCCAGCAGCCTGAGGGGCGCGCCCCTCTCCCCTTTGTAACCACGGTAAATCGCATCACATCAGAGTTGCCTGAGTTTGCGCTCCTTCCTGGCAGAGAAACTCACTTTTTAAATCGTATTAATGACGGCCATTTTTATCTGATTCTAGAAGGCCTTAGAGAGAGGAGTTCACTCCGCGCTGGGACACCCTGGTTACAGGCACCTTGAGAGACTTCCTAGTGTGAAGGCCCCGGCGCCCGGTGACCGGTCCCAGGTCCCAGGGACGCGCGTCATGGGCTTTCCGCTGAGGCCCCACGCAAGCGTCTCAAGCCTGCGGCAACTGTATGTCATCAACCAAGACCCCAGATACGATCCAAATGGTTTTGGAGAACTGGGGCTTGGGGGTGGTGTGGGGTTAGGGTTAGGGTCATTGGTGACATTACCAACCTACCTTCTCTTGGTCCCAACGGTCATTCAATCAACATGGGTTTTTCTTGATGGTCAAGGACTCCCTTCTCGAAAGAAATCGGAGCTTCAGGAAATTATACCCACTGCCCCGGACCCAGGCCCCACTTTCCGTTTCCAGTTGGTTTTAGAATAATGATAAATACGGATTTCGTGGCCTTACCCTGATAAATGCACTTTGGATAAAGTCACGTGATTTTCCTTCTAGGCTATAGCACCTGTGCCCATTGGCAGGTGGGAGGGGACAAGTTCCGGGCCCCCAAGGAACGATCATACATTCACGTCTCACAACTGGATTTAACAAAATCAGTTGTGTCCCCCGTTTTCCTCTGGGATCATTTTGCTCTCGGTGTCCCGCTCTGGCCCCACGTTCGTGGCAGCGCTCAGGAACCGTTAACTTCCACACCGTGGGGTCTGCTCCGGAAGGAGCCACTTTTGCCCTTTGTCAACAAAGTCTTTGTCCTTGTCCAAATCCCAGAGGAAGTGTGCTTCCCAGAGGGGCCGGGGATCGGGGGCTCAGGCAGAACGAGTCGCGGCCGTGAGCACGGGAGGTCCAGGCGTGTGCACTCACCGTGGGCGTGATCGCCCGGAGCCCTTCATGGAGCACTTCCCCACGGGCCACGCCCACTCGAGGGCCCAGAGCCGTCCATGCACACGCATGTGCACGAAGGCGGAGATGCACCCTCGAGTGCAACAGAACTCATTTATTCCTGGCAGGATGGGCTTGGGGATACACACTCTTAACAACTCACTTATTTCTTTAAGGCTTTTCCCCCCAAAGGGGCTTCGTGGACGTGTCTCTGAAATGAGGTCTGTGCTTTCTCGCCTTCTGGAAGACATGTTCCCGAACATAATTTAATTGTGCTGTTAAAAGGCCACGATGGCCGTGACCCTAGGCTTTGCTGTTCATAGTTTTGTCTGCCAGCTTTAATGTTTCTTTCTTTGTGGGGGGAGGAGGCCTGCAGAGTCGGGTTAGGGGGGCTCCTGACGCTCACCGGGTACGGTCTAGCCTCGAAGCCTCTCCCTGCTGCTCCAGCTCACTGCCTCTCAGTCTCCCCTCGGCAGGTCCACAGCTGCGAAGCCTGCTAGAAATAGCGCAGGTCTGGGGTGCCCCCGGGGCTCAGTACGTTGAGGGTTCGACTCTTGATTTTAGCTCAGGTCGTGATCCCAGGGTCGTGACATTGAGCCCCGGGGGGGGCTCTGCACTGAGAGTGGAGCCTGCTTGGGGTTCTCTCTCCCTCTCTCTCTGCTGCTCCCCAGCCAATGCACACTTGCTCGCTCTCTCCCCCTCCCCCCTTCCTCCTCCAATAAAAAAATGAAAGACGTATGTGCAGGTCAGAGTAACAGGCCCGAGTGAGAAGTGCAGACGTCCTACCAAGGTCACGGGCTTCATCACTAGGTCTTTCTGCTGCCAGAAGTGCTTTGGTTTTGCGTTTGTCTCTTTAGTGTTGGCTGCATCCTGGAGGTCAGCCCATGCGGGCAGTGCCCCAGTCTGAACCTCCCTCCCCCATCCTCCCCTCACCCTGCCCTTGCTGCCCTGCCTGCTCCTCCCCCACAGTGGGCCCTGCCCTGCCCACGGGACCAGCACTGCCCCCCTCCTCCACCGGCCTTGGGGCGCCTCAAGACCCCATTAAGCGGCCCCCCGAGTCACGCCTCTCGTCAGCACAACCCTCCTCTGGCCCACCGGCCGCCCGTTAGTACAGATAGTTTACTATATTCTTTTATAATCTAACTGGTAAAAAAAAAAAAAAATCTGCTTCTCCTCGTTACAAATCTGCTCTGTGGAAAAACAAAAAGTAACTTTCATTATTTTCTTGGTGATTTCACCTTGACTTTGCATCCCTATTCTCAATGAAAGTGGAAAGCTCCTGACCTTGCCAGCAGAAGGAGTCCCTGTCCCTTCTTCCTCCGCAGGGGGAGCCCTGTGGCCTCCTTGTCAACCACGGGTCTGTGGGCCCCGCAGCCTTGTTAGTATTTCCACGCCAGCACTGGAGGTGGAAACTGTGAGATGCTTACTCAACATCACTGTGGAATGTGCAGGACGTGTGAGCCCAGCACTGGACACCCCGGCTGGAACGACACCCTTCCCTTGGTGGTTGGGCCCCCCGGGACACACCCTGGTCAGCAGGGCTCAGCCCGGAATGTGCCGGGTTGAATTACACCACGAGGCATGAGGACAGCCAGCCTCTGCCCCACCCCCCGGCCCCCAGCCCGGCCACTCCACCCTAACTCCCCCGCACACGCCCAAGTTTGTCCTCAAGGCTTGCAAACACTCTGCTCTGCGAGTCTTGAGAAAACTCGTTTCTCTTTCTTAGAAACCCGACTTCAAGCCTTTGACCTTGCCATGGAATCTTAAAGTCTACTTTGCAGTCCAGCTAAGCAGTGAGTTCAGGGCTCACATGCCCACCCCACTGGGTGACAGATGTCAGCCCCGACGCTCGGTCTCCATGCTGCAGGAAGCACGCAAGGAAGGGAAGGCATTTCCACAAAACATACGTCGGTGGTTCCTTCCAACAATCTGGTGCTGCCGCTGCTGACGTACAAAGTTCACTTATGGAATCAGACTGACACGGACTGGGACCCCTTGTGTTACTTTTAAACTTACTTTGCCATTGGCAGGGGATCTTGGTTTTTCAAGCCTCAGTTTACCCGGCCAGACACATGGCAGTGCCCACCTACTGGGACTGCTGTATGGGCCTGGTGAGAAGGATGCAGACAGACGCCGCCATGAGTTAGTGTCCGTATGTCCGTGTGCCCGTGTGTCCGTGCCGTGAGCAGCACTATCAGCCTGAGGACAGCTCTGCACTGTTACTTCAGGATTCCGGAGTCAGGCGCCTTCGACACTGCCCTGACGTCTGTAATTGGCCCATTTTAGAGATTTTACAGGTGTCATAAATGTGTATCTTCGTTACAAAAACAAACATTGTGGAATAAGTTGGATGCTGTCATTTGGGTTTCATAATCGAATTTTTCAAGTACAATCCTTCTGGACTTTTCCTTGTGATACGATTTTCCTTTCTCTTCTAGTCACTCATAAGCCGCACGCATTCATGGGGCCAACATCGACAGCGAAATCGCGCTGCTCTCACCAGAGGGGCTCACGGCTTTGCAGTGAAGTCAGCAGTATAAACCAGCGGGTGAGGTGGTGTGATGGGCGCCTTGTGGGCTGGGTGATACCTGCAGGCTGCAACGAGCACTGGTTCAACCTGAGACACTGAAGCTTGGGTGAAGTGACAGCCACTCATTTAAATAATATAATAGTATTATAATATTGGGGACATGAAAAAAGAACTATTTTGGAGAACTGTCCAAAGTTCTGTAGAACAAAGCATGCTGTGAAGACCAACAGTGAGGGGAGGGGCCGCTCATCCAGAGGAGAAGCAGGTTTGATGAATATGCCCGTGTGTGTGTGTGTGTGTGCATGCGTGGGAGTGTGTGCGTGTACATATGACTGTGTGCACGCGTGTGAGCATGCAAGTGTGTGTGCATTTATATATGACTCTCTGCACATGCGTGTGTTCATTTACATATGACTTTGCATGTGTGTACATGTGACCGTGAGCGTGCATGTGTGTGCACATGCATGTGTGTGCATGTACATATGACTTGTGCACGTGTGTGTGCAGATGTGAGCACGTGGCAGTTTGAGAAGGAGAGTATAAACTCTGTTTAAAGGTGTCCAGTTAAGCAATTTTTTTTAAAAGTTCAGAGTATGAGAATAAAGATGTAAATTTGGTTAGAACTCCAGAGCTGGATATGGTTACTGGATAAAGTAAGAAGAGAAGAGAGGCTGAGAAAACATTCGAGAATGGCCTGTAAACAAATCTAACGTTCCAAGATCCTAACTGGAAAATTTCACAGAAGCACCAGGATACAACAGATACCAGACCACCAGGCAGAAATTTCCAAAGAAAACTTTTGAGACTCAGCTCTATGACTCTTGTGTCTTACCCAGATAGAGGTTATAAAATGGTCTAAGAACTGAAGATTTAGGAAGGATTTTGTCAGAAGAACTTTTTAACAACCACACTCCCAGGCGAGGGAGTGGGGATTACTTGTCCCTTCATCTCGGAGTCACAGGGGAAGGTCTTCATCGGGACCACTAAAACAAAACACTATTTCATTCAGTCTTTTAAGAAGAAACTGTAATGGTGGTCTGAGGAATGGATCATGAAGCTTTCTTGTGGCAGAAAATCTATGGAAAATGCAAGGAGACTGAGCTCATAAATGAAACACATTCTTCCCTGACGAAATCTAGCTCCTTTCAAGTGCTGAGAATGTTAGTTACAAAAGGAAGCATCTGGGGTTGGGGGGTAGGATCTAGAACATACAGTGTCAATGTCAATGTCAAACATGGCTTACAGTCACCAAAGATAAGTTACAAATTAACTACAGACAAGAGAAAGGAGCCATTGTCCCGGAAGAAATTATTCAAAAGAGCAGAAAATCTTAATTTAAGAAGAAATATCCATATCAATACTTACCATAATGCAAATGGTCTAAACACACCAATTAAAAGACAAAGATTAACAGAACAGTTTAAAAGAAAAAAATAGGGTCCAACAATGGTCTGTTTAAAAGAAATTCACTTCAGGGGCACCTGGGTGGCTCAGTTGGTTAAGCATCCCACTCTTGATCTCAGCTCCTGTCATAATTGCACAGTTCATGAGTTTGAGCCCCTCTTCAGGCTCTCGCTGACAGTATGGAGCCTGCTTGGGATTCTCTCTCTCCCTCTCTTTCTGCCCTTCTCTCTCTCAAAATAAATAAATAAACTTAAAAAAAATTTTAAGGAACTCACTTCAAATGCAGCATAGGTAGTTTTAAAATAAAAGAATAGGGACGCCTGGGTGGCTCAGTCAGTTAAGCGTCTGACTTCGGCTCAGGTCATGATCTCATGGTTTATGAGTTTGAGCCCCTCATCAGACTCTGCACTGAGAGAGTGGAACCTGCTTGGGATTCTCTTTCGCTCGCTCTCTCTCTCTCTGTTTCTCCCTCTCTCTGCCCCTACCCCACTTGCTCTCTCTCTCTCTCTCTCAAAAATAAATAAACTTTAAAAAAACTAACTAAAAAAATGAAAAAAGATATACCATGCAAATATTAATTTTGAAAAAATAGGCCTGGCTGTATTAATATTAGATAAAGTAGACTTCTGAGCAAATGATCTACTAGTAACCAATAAGGACGTTATATTGTGATATAAGGATGAATCTACTCTGAAGAAGTAACATCCTAAATGTCCACACTCCAAACAACCAGATGAAAATAAGAGTATCAAAATATGTGGGATGCAGCCAAGGTGGTGCCAAGAGGGAAATTTATAGCAAAATGCTCATATTAGAAAAAAGGAGAGGTCACAAATCAATAATCCAAGTTCCAACCTCAAGAACTAGAAAGAGAAGAGCTAAATAAACCAAGAGAGGAAAGAATGAAGAAAAGCACAGAAATCAACAAAACTAAGAACAAGAAAGCCATAGAGAAAATCAATGAAATAAGCTATTTCTTCAAATAAACAAAAAATGAATGTCCTCTAAAAAGGTTGACCATGTTAGAAAGGGAGAGGACAAATCACCAATGTCAAGAATTAAACAGTGATATCACTCTGGGTCTCACAGCCAATAAAATAATAAGAAAACATTATCAGCAACTTTATGTTCTGAAATTCAACAACTTAGAAGAAATGGACCAATTCCTTGAAGCCCAAAATGCACCAAAAAGCAACCAAGTTGGAAAACATAATCCAAAGAGTTTTGTAACCATTACAGAAATTGAATCTGTAATTTAACAGCTCCCCCCAAAATCTCAAAGGTCAGATGATTTCACTGGAGAACTCTACCAAACATTTAAAAAAGCATGAACACCACCTCTTGCAGAAGAGGAAGGAACATTTCCAAATACATTTTATGCGGCAAAGTTTACCCTGAACAAAAACCAGACAAAAAAATACCAGAAAGGGATGCTATGGACTGATACATCTCAGGAAGTTAGATGTAAAAATCCTCACCATAATATATGCAAATGGATTCCAATAACACATTAAAATAGCCATACACCATGATCAAGTGGAATTTATTCCATATATTCCAGGCTTGTTTGATATTTGGAAATTCATCAAAGTAATTCACCATACCAACACTCAAAAGAGAAAAAAATAATAGTATGGCTCATGTCATTTGACAAAGAATTTGACAAAATCTGACACGCATTTATGTTAAAAATTCTCACCATGGTAGGAATGGAGGGGACCTTTCCCAAGTTGATAAAGAGCATCTAGAAAAACATCCATGGCTCTCAGCATACCTAACAGTGAAAGACTGAGCACCTTCAGTCTCAGACTGGGACAAGGCAAGGACGTCAGCTGCCACCCCTCCTGTTCAACACTGTGCTAGAAATCCTCGCCAGTTCAATAATGCAAGAAAAAAGAATAAAGGCATAGAAATGGGAAAGAAAGAATTAAACCTATCTTTATTTGCAAGGACATGATCGACTATATAAAAAAAAAATCTCAGACACGGCAAGAAAATTCTGACAAGTGACATGTAAGTGCAACAAGCTCACGAGGCACAGAAACAAGATGAACTCAAAATCTATCACATTTCTGTATAGAAGACATAAGCATGTGGACACTGAAATTAAAAATACAATTCCATTTGCCATTGCTCTAAAGAAAATGGCTCTAAAGAAAATTGATAGGCTTAAATGTAACAAAATAGCACAGTATCTACATCCTAATATTTACAAAATGTTGATAGAGTACATCAAGGCCTAATAAACAGATAGACGCATTCTGCCCACAGGTTAAAGAGTCAACATGGTAAAGATGTCAACTGCCCTGAAATTGATCTTAGGTTTAAGGTAATTCCTATTAAAACCCTTGCAAGGTGTGCTTAGACACAAATAAGACATAGACACGTATATCTTAAAATGTATATGGAAAGGGATAGCGCCTAGAATAGAGAAAACGGTTTTGAAAAAGAAGGGATGAAGAAAGAAGGGACACTGTCCCAGGGCCAACCTCACCTTGTGCTGTGGCAGAAGCAGGAACACATAGACAGAAGAGCACAGAGAACCCAGGCGAGGCTCTCCACAGATGGGCCAAATGATCCTCTATGGAGCCGCAAAGCAGTGGAAGCAATTGAATAGCACAGACAAAACCAAGTGACCCTCAGTCCAGACCTGACACGTTACGCAAAAATTAGCTCAAAATTGACGGTAGACTTACATATAAGATGTAAAACCATAAAACTTTTTTAAAATGGGAGAAAATTTTCTGGATCTATGGCTGGGCAAAGGGTTGGACCTAACATCAAACACTTTCCAACAAAGGAGAGATGGATACACCAGCTCTGTGAACGACTTCAGAAGAGGGAGACAAGACAGGCTGCAGACCAAGAGGAAAGGTTTGCAGAGCACGCGTCTGACACAGGACGGTACCCAGGATATTTAAAGAACTCTCAAAGCACAGCAGTGAGAAAACCAAATGACCCTATTAGAAAATGAGCAAAAGACGTGGGAAGACACTCGACTGCAGGGGGTACAGATAGTGAGCGAGTGCAGGAAAACGTGCAGGGAAAGGCGGGTTAAGCCACAGTGAGGTCTCCCCGCACACCTGTTACGAATGCTAAAACAGCAAACCGTTATTGTTGGTGGCAGTGTAAACTTGGTGGCTTCTCAAACATCGAGAGCTGGGCTTCCCCTGTGACCCAGCAAGTGCACTCATGGGCTTTTACCCCCAGAGAAATGGCAACTTAGAGTCACACAAAGATCCGCACGTGAGTGTTTATAGCAGCTTCAGCTTCGTTTCTAAGCCAACAGCTGGAGACAACCCTAATGTCCCTCGAAGATGAATCGTCAAGTAGATGGTGGCCCCTCCAGGCCGCGGGATCCCACCCACAGGACGCGAGGACTGCTCTGATACACACAATGTGGGGGGGGGGGTCCCAGGGGATCGTGCTACAAGAAAAAAAGCCGATCTGAAAGCAGTCCTATTCTATGATTCCCTCTATATGCCATTTTGAAATGAGATTGAAAAGAGACATAAAAGAGTCCAGGTGGGTAGCGTGCGGAACCCTGGAGGGGACAGGGGCTGAGCTGCCGTGGGAAGGGTCCTCTAGATGGGGGGACATTCTGTTCTCAGTTGTCATGCTGGCAACACAAACCTACAAACCTGGTAAAATTGGGTGGGACTAAACACACACGCTCGTGTGCGTGCACGTGCACGCACACACACACACACACACACACACACACTGGACTGCGTCAGTGACCGTGGCAGGTCTCGATGCCCCTCTATAATCACACAGGATGCTTCCATTGGGGGTAAGCGAGTGCAGGGCACATGGGATCTCTCCGTACTATTTTCTACAACTACACAATTATCTCAAAATTAAAAGTTTGCAAAATAGAGCATTTTTTGTAGTTTGCAAATTAAAACCACAATCATTAAGCTATAATTGATTAAATAACTATGTGTTATAGGCTTTTATTATAAAATTCCATTTGGTGGATGAGTCATAAAGATTTTAACATAATGAAACCTAACAACTGTGTATTTCTATAAAACCCAAAGCGGAGTTTTCACTACGTTTAAAATTTGCAGTGACTTAGAGAAAGAAATGTCTAATTAAAGTTGATAAAGGTTGAAATACATGATTAAGTCTTTTTTGTAAGATAGAACGAAATTTTACATAGTTCCTTCCTTTTTAATATTTGACTATTAAGAATTGTCTCCCTTTTGCTTAATGTATGATAAAGTTTTGCATACAGCTTTTATTTTTTGTGCAAAATAAAAGCCAGATAAATTCATATATTTACCACTTCCAAAGGCTAACATGCCTTGTTTGTGGTTCAGTCTTATTTTTTTTTATTAACTTTATAGTTTATTGTCAGGTTGTGGTTCAGTCTTAAAGACAACCCCCTAACACAGGGACGCACGAGAGACATCTGAAGGAAAGAAAGGAACGCTAAAAAAAATCAAAAGTGGGTGATTAAGTTCTGAAATACAATTAAAAAGTGATTATAAAAATTATAAATAGGGGCTCCTGGGTGGCTCAGTCGGTTGAGCGTCCGACTTCGGCTCAGGTCATGATCTCACAGTTCATAGGTTCGAGCCCCGTGTCGGGCTCTGTGCTGACAGCTCAGAGCCTGGAGCTGCTTCGGATTCTGTGTCTCCCTCTCTCTCTGCCCCTCCCCCGCTCACACTCTGTCTCTCTCTCTTTCAAAAATAAATAAATATTAAAAATGTTTTAAATTATAAATATAAGAAATCTATGAAAATATGGTTATAAAGTGATGTCAAATTTCAAAAGTAATATTTTGCTGAGGTCAGGATTTTATCTCATGTTAGAAAAATCAAGAACTAGAACATTACTAAAAATACTCTGCCAGATGCCATTGCCATTCACCACTCACTTCTCAGAAGTTGGTGAATCACATGTGTTAGCGGGAGAGCATCTTGCAGGGCCCAACGTGACGTGCCTGTGTTCACACGGCATCGCTGTCATCACATCACACAATTTCAACGTCTCCAACAGCTTCAGTCTCTTGAAGAGCGTCAGCTGTGAACATCATCAACATCTACTCCAGACCGGAAATACTCCAGTAAATACTCCGTAAAACCTTGGTATTTGGTGACGGAGGCAAGTCCACATCGCTCAGATTTTTCCGACCACACCTGCTGGGGCAGGTACAACGTTGGGGTGACAGCTAGGTGGCTCCACTCCCTGAAGGGTGGGACTCCAAGGGTGCAGTGATACCTGGAAGAGCAGACTGGGTGAGGAGAGTCCCTGCAGGCTGGACCTGTCTGGAGCGATGGTCTCTGGGAACTCCGGGCCTCCTGACTTGGGCGAAACATCTGGAGGGCGACGTTCCAATCCATTAGCAGTGAGTCACCTGCTAAACAAAGGACAGTTGACAACAAGCTCTCCCAAAACAGCGTTTTGCTCCATTTTGCTTTGGGTCCCTCACAGTCATGTGAGTTGTGCTTTTATTAACAACCACGTGTATACCTTGTTCAAATCCCTCAGGGACAGTTTTTCTCCATTTATAGCTTCTCCTGGTGGTAAGGGTCCCTTGCTGCCCCCGCTGCTGAGTCCAGGATCCTCTGTGCTGATAATGTCTCTGCCCATCTTCCTGGCCCGTAGACAGGCACGCACGACCTTCTCCCGCCACCAGGCTGGGCCGGCTGGTGTTGAACACGTGCCCCTCTGCGTGTCGTGGATCGGTATCAATGAGCAGGCAGTGTGCTGGGAGCCTGGAGACACCTGTTCCACACATTGCATCACGGAAAAAATGGTGGCTTAACTCGGAGTAGCAGGAGCAGCTGTCGGAACATGTGAAGCAATTAATTGTCTTCTCTTTTGTGCCATAAATTAGCCGAGCCCTCAAAACCCGTGCTCTGCAAAATGTCACATTCACACCTTTCCATCTGATGAGCAGCGAGGTCAGTAGGTATTAAAGTCTGACAACCAAACTGAAAATTAAAGGGCGTTTGTATTTTGTTCAACTCAAAACAATAAATAATATCTGTTCGGAATGAACAGATTTTCCTTAAACACTTCTACCCCCGAGTGGGGACTTTTTTCCGACTAAATGATTAATTTGCGGCACAAAGTCAGCTTGCAGGCCATCCGTGTTCCAGGGGGAGAATGACAGGGAAATGGCTTTACCGTGGGCCATGCGGCTCCGACGCCCTACGAGACTCGTCCTGACCTGGAGCCAGAGCGCTGGCCCAGCATGAAGTCTGCTAATCGGTCTCACTCGTGGGCGGCCTCGGAGCTTGTGTAGATAACCGACAGTTTTTGCAAGTGACTCAAATTGTGCATTTGAAATTAATGCTTCTGCTCTTTTTTTCTCTAGTCTGCACACAGAAAACCAAGACCTACAACTATGCTGGAAAAACTGTGACATCATTAAAAACAATTCCTAGGAGATCTATTTACTAATTGAAAAAAATGATTAACTTACAATGCTATTTTTGCTTCAAAACAGTTTCATATTTAGTGAAACGGTAGATGTCATGACAATAATATGGGAATCGAGTTTCATATTTAGTGAAACGGTAGATGTCATGACAATGTCATGACCATACATGTTTGTTAATTGCCTGACCCTCACGCCTCTCTGCCCAGACTCATTCCTACCACCCTTATTCTATGGCCCACTTTGCCATGATTGTCCATAATGTTCTGCATGAAGGACGGACAGAAGCGCAGAAGGACGGACAGAAGCCTTGCTAGCCATGCCCAGGAAACCGCGTGAAGGAAAAGATTGTAGTTGTGACAGGAGAGGTGTGTGGGATGCTCTCGAGATTTTCGTTTTCATGGCTCCAAAGCCGTAGTCTGGGTTCCTAACAAGTGGCGTTTCCCTGCCAGAGATGGGATTTCTACCATCATTTTCATGAGGCTTTCTCCAAAAGCTAGCTATAGCGGCTACTGAAAGGATGCATTTTTAGGACGTGATGTTTGTTCACGGTGGGAACATACTGCGTGTGTGTGCCGTAACTCCCCTAGCAAGCAGCCCCAGGGGGCATGCACCTGCTCCGGGGGCATGTGGCCAGGAAAACCGTCAGCAGGGGGGCAGGTGGGAGCCTGGTTCTGGGGACGTCGGTTCTGCTCTGTCACGGACTGGTGTGGCCAAGTCACTCACCCGCTTTATCTGGTTTCCTCATCTGTAAAGAGGGTCTGTAATGCCTTTCTCTGCATATCTGCAGCGGGTAATGAATGAACCCTGGCATTTGGGCACCTAGCAAACACCTGTAATTTGGTGATGTTAGCTAGTACCCGCCCTTAAAACAACTTCCACTACATTTTAAAACACTGCTTCTGGAAAACTGGGAAGGAATGCACAGTGAGAGCTGAATGGTGGGTCCTCCGTGTTCCCTTCAACCCAAAGACGCGGAGGCAGTTGGGCAGAGCAGAGGCTCTGGAAGTTACCACCAACCAACACGCTACTGCCACAGATTCATTCCCTGTGTTTGCTCGCGTTTTAATTTAATCCCTGGTCAAGTGCAAGCATTCCTTAAATGAGATTGTGCAGACCACAGGTTTTGGGGTCGGAAGCAACTCTGTTTAGACCCAGATTCTGCCACTACGAATTGAGGGAACTCATGCAGATTATGTAACCTCAGTGACTCCATTTATAAAATGTTCATGTGGAGTGTGACTCTCATGAAATAATGTGCGTTAAGTGTCACGATGTAAGCAATGGTTTGGCACTCTATAAACGCTCGGTCCCTCTACCCTCTGCTAACGGTGCCCAGAAAGGGAGAGCTAGGGGAGAGTAAGCGATGTCTGTCAGTCCACGGAAAGCCTGTCTACTTCGAGAGCTCTTGCAGAATGTTGGTCCCAAACGGTGTCCAGGTCGTCGCCCCTGAAGCTGAGAACGGCGAGGGGGATTAGGGTCTGTAGACGGAATTAAACATGCTAATCAGATGCCTTAAAACAGAGAGATTATCCTGGATTATCAGGGTGGCCCACCTAGTGACAAGGGGTCTTCAGTCTGGAAGAGGAAGGACGGACACTGTCAGAGACGCCGCGTAAGAAGCTACCCGCCATTACTGGCTGTGAAGACCAAGGGGGCACGAGGTGAGGGCCAGGGGCGCCCAGCTGAGCCGGGGGCCGAGGCCTGGATCTGCAGGAGCATGCAGGAGGAGCCAGCCCAGCGGACACCCTCGCTGTGGCCCGGGACTCCCTCTGCAGACTTCTGAACTGTGGACGCATAGAGTGGCAAGTGTGCGTGGCTGTAAGCCACTGACATGGTGGAACTCACTACAGCAGACACGGGAAACTCAGGCGGCAAGAGAGGAACTTGCAGACAGACCTTGCCAGGCTGTGTCGGTGCTTCGCACGAGGTGCCAGCCCTCCTTCCCGTGGGATTTCAGAGACCCCAGACAAGGCACCCGCGCAGCGCCTGGGTTCCTTCGGGGGTGCTTAGCCAGCGGCTTGGCCTCTGGAGAAGACGTGAGACCTTCAGGGCTCTGGGGGACCATGGGGAGCAGGGCTGGAGCGGAACGGAGAGGTGGGGGGAGGGGCAAGCGACAGGTGGGGGGAGGGGCAGGTGACAGGTAGGGGAGGGGCAGGTGACAGGTGGGGGACGGGCAGGTGACTTAGCCTCCTCCTCTGGCACATCTTCCCGCGTGAGGCCCAGAGCTCAGAGCCCGGCTACAGGCCCGTTCTGCTACTGGCACTGAGCAGCTGGGATGGCGCATCTGTGTTGACAGGGGCTACCTTGCCCTCGCCCTGCAGCCTGCCCCCCACCCCCGTGCTGAGGACAGTCTTTGCTGAGCGGAAGAGGCCTCACGGGCTGTCCCTCCACCGGTGCACCAAGGCTTCGGGCAGCCATAGGCCACAACGGGCACATGTGTGTGGTCTGTCCGCTCTGGTATCCAGTGGGGGTACCTGCCCGGAAGCTGGGGTTGACCAGAGACCCTATGGTACAGGTGCTCAGGGTAACGCCACAGAGGACGCCTCGAGTTTATGATCAGCCAATTGTTAGGACCTCAGCTTGGAGCACTGCTGCCTCTTCAGCCGGAACAAGTATGGATGGTTCAGGATAAAGCGCGGCAGGGACCTCCCCGCACGGCCGCTCCGAGCCCCCCTCGTGGTGGCCCGGCGGCAGGCGGCCCCCAGGCGGCAGGCGGCCAGGAGGAGGTGGGAGCGGGAGGTGGACCCGAAGGAGAAGGAGCAGAGGCTGAGGGAGGAAACAAGGCCACAGGGACGTCAAGGACGAGGACCAGCCAGCGAGGGCTCAGGGAGGGACCGTGAAACTTGTCAGCTGACTCAGAAATCTCTATTTGCAGAATATCTTAGGCAGAAAGGACGTGTTTCAAAGCACAAAATGGCGTGAAGTTCTACCATGTTTGTGGAACATCGAAGCGCAGAAGAGCAGACGTGCCCAGGCTTTCTCTTCCCACTTTCCATCCGACGGTCCCCTGGTCGCCAGGCGCCCCCACGCCTTTCTCTGCCCCGACACAGGCCCATTTACCGCCACATCGCGAACAGCAGGACCCTGTGCAAATCCTTTTCCTTTCTGTCTGAGGCCACTGGTGGATGAGCTGCGCAGTGGGAGGGGACGGAGGCTGTGAGCACAGGACGTGGCCCGTCCACACCGAGGGGGCCACAACTGCCAGGGCCCGGGCTCGAGGGCGGGACGTGGGCTTCTGGCGGCTCTCCCTGCGGTCCCCGCCAGCAGCCCCGGCCCCAGAGCCTTGTGGCCGCTCACGCCTGCACCCCTCACAGCTGAGCATCTGAGGTGCAGCCCACAATGGCCTTGACGACCGAGCTTGTGGCACACCAGGACGGCTCTGTGGAACTCAGACCACTTTTCAGCTGCGCACAAATGATGCCCTCGGGTTTCCACGGACGCCAGGAAGGACAGAGCCGTGTCCACGTGGCGGTCAGTTCCCTCAAACAACCAGTTGTCCCACTGCGACCGCCAGGCTCCAGAGTGGCGCGTGCGGAGCCACAGCCCACACACTCAGAGAGGAAGGCAGGGCCTGATGCTGCTGCCCCCGGGTCGCGGCTGCCTGACGGCGCGGCTCCCTGACGGCGCGGCTCCGCCTGGGAGAGAATGAGGGAGTGCTTTACGCAGATCGGGACGTGTGTGACCCTCTGACAGCAGCACATCGCAGACTAACACGGGAAGGGGCAACTCGGGAGCATCTCGAGCGCGGTAGTCAAGGAGGGAGGCCGTCTGCTCCCCGCCTCCCCCAGGAGGGCCTCCTTCCCAGGGGCTGGCAGGGTCTAGTGCTTCCTGCTCTGAAGCCTGGCCAGGGAACAGGTGGCCTGTCACTGAACGACTACCCACCTGCAGTGCCAGCCGGAGGGCTGAACGACAGTCTGGGCAGCAGCGGGGCCTTGTTAGCGCCATGCTCCCCCCACAGCCTGGGACTCAACCGCCTCTCCAGGAAGCCACTCTCCTGGCGACACTCGTGGGAGTGTCCAGTTCCTGCGTGGGAGGTGCGTTGAGGGCACGTGGGGGCGTGGGGGGCACGTGGGAGCGCTGGGGGGCATGTGGAGGGGCACAGGGGGCACGAGGGGCGTGGAAGGCACGCGTGGGGGGGCGCAGGGGTGCGGGGGGCACGTGGGGCGCGCGGGGGGCGCGCGGGGGGTGCAGGGGCGGGGGGTGCATGGGAGTCCCTTTGCAGTCACACGATGTGGCCCAGCCACTCCCCGGGACCACAGCTCACTGACACGTTGTAACCGTTCTGTGGCCTACGGGGCTAATTTTAGAGCCTTTGACATCATTGCTAGTGGCCGCAGGCACCGCCAGAGTGGAGGGTCGTGGATGCAGGGAAGTGAGGCTCTGGAAAGGTTGAGGCTGATGGGTTCGCAGGGAAATCCGGAGCCCAGCGACGATGCGCTTTGTCAGGAGTAGGGCTGGTCTTTCCCCAGAACGCAGGGCAGAACGCCGAGCTCCCTGCGTCTGTCACCTGCCCCGCCTGCCACCTGTCTGTTCTCAGACTTAGAAAACACGCTCGAGGGTGTCCCATGTAGGGAAAATGGCAGCCTGCACTTGCTGCTCATTCGTAAAGTTCTCAAGAGATCAGCCACGTTGCTTCCACCTGATGAGCTGATTCCACTCTCACACTGGGATGTCTTCATCCGGGGCAAGGGATGAGCACGCAAGGCGGGGTGCACTCTCCCCGGCAGGGCGCCGGCCCTTGGCGGGAGAACCCACCCCACAGGGTCCTTTCGTGGCCAGGAAGTGCTGGAGAGTCCTGGGGAGACCAAAGTTCCCTTGCCCCACGTCGAAATGGCAGTTTCCCCCCACTACGGAGTCCGGTGCAAGTAATGTTTACAAACAGTGCAGCACCAGACATGCAGTCAGAGTCTAGTACCGATGAAATGCACACACTCCCCTGTGCGTCAGTCAAATCGGGATTTTGCTGTTTGATTACAAGGATATTACCCGATGTTGAGAATATTGTCTCTCTCTGTTTCTACGGGCTTCTAATTTCCATGCAACTTCTAAATCTTCATCATTTGCTGCAAGATGATCCTATTTTGGAATTTAAATAGTGTGTTGGCTGAGATTCAAAGTTAATATTGATTAATTGATTTCATAATGACAATGATGCAAAAATGAAAAAGCACATTAACTTCGACCTACGGAGTAAACACACTTTCTCCGTGCTCTTCCATCTCATTCCGTAATACACGCTTTCTCCTTATAAAACTTTCCAGAAAACACGGGCTGGCTGCGCGGCCCCCCCCGGTCAGTAGGCCAGCCTCGCTCAGCCTTGAGAACCAACCTCGGTAGAGAGACCCCGCCCGGCTGTAGGACACGACGAATTTCAAGTGAAAGAGGAACATCCAAATGGGGCGCTTCGTGAGGCTTTTTTCTCCTGTGCAAACGGAAATAATAATCCCCACACGGAAGTAATCCGTGAAAAAGCGCTTTATCGATTCTAAGGAGCACCCACAGGAGCCCGTGCACCTCGCATGTACTTGACACTCAGCAAACTATTTAATTGAATTGCTATTCCAGACCCAGGTTTATTCCCCGTCAGTATGGAACTCTTATTTTATATCTAAATTAAGATTTCTTCTCTTTGTGCCTCTAAGTTGGGATATTTAATTCGGGGAGGGGGTGAGCAGGACATTCTGATCATTTCACATCAGTTGCTTATTTCTTTTCAGCTGAAAGGGTCCTTCCTGTTTTACGGGGATTGCCCGATAACTAAATGTCCGTAAATAAACATGAGCGTAAATACGTCCAGTGTGAAACTCTGGCTCCGTTTTCACTGTCTTGAAACAAGTCACCTGCACCCAGGAGAGCTGCCTCGATGAATGGCTTTGTTACTCGCTGACCGGACTGCTGTCCCTTCCGGCTCATTTTCTTTTTTTTTTTTTTTTCTTTAATTTTTTTTAATTTAAAAAAATTTTTTTACATTTATTTGTTTTTTTGAGAGACAGAGAGAGACAGAGCATGAACAGGGAAGGGACAGAGAGAGGGAGACACAGAATCTGAAGCAGACTCCAGGCTCTGAGCTGTCAGCACAGAGCCAGACACGGGGCTCGAACCCACGAACCGTGAGATCATGACCTGAACCAAAGTCAGACGCTTAACCGACCGAGCCACCCAGGCGCTCCCCTTCCTTCTCGTTTTCAAACCACTCTCCTGAGTGTCTTCACCCCCCGACCTCCTTTCTGCTCAGCTCTATAACTATGTCTCTGAACATATCCGTCTCATGTTTACTCTCAATTTGCCAAAATTATCTCTTTCTTTAGGACCCAGTTCCTCCTTCCCCATTGGGGCCACTCCTTCATGCACAGCCAGTCATGCCTCCATAATTCAGTGGCCCCAAGGCACCCAGTGGGGCTGGAGCCCACTCTACAGACTTCCCTCAACTTCCCCGGGTGCCTCCACGACCACCCAGAGCTTTGCTTGTCGCGGGTTAAAGCCAGCCACACATGGAAGAGGCCCAGAGCATTAAGAACCAAGAGTTGGGTAGAAGAAAGACATGGCTGCTTTTACTTGATGGAAGCAGGAACATTCTGGCAGAAACAGAAGGTGATTCTTTGCTGTCAACCGCAGATGAAAGCTTGGACTTGAGTTCCGTAACCGGATGCCAATGGCGAGAGCAGCTGAAACAGGACACGGAGCCCAGAGAAGAATAGAGCCAAGTGGGGAGCACAAACAAAACAGGGGAGTTCAGGCCATTTCAGCAAATAGATGACATGCCCTGGCTGGTTGATCAGATGGATGACCTGACGAAGTCACACCACGGTGGTGGGGAGGCTGCGAAGTGCGTGGAGAGACAGCTGTAGGACACAAGCAGATACGGCAGGAACCAGATCGCACCGGGGTCGCGCCGTGAGCAGCTGGCCTGGAGGCGGCGCGGACCCCCAGGGAGCAGGCACCCTGTGAAGGAAGACAGAGCGCCGGCCGCTTCTTCCTTCCTCGTTTTCCGAGCTGACCGATCCCCCCTTAATGAGACAGTCTTTTCCAAACTAAGCGAATGCCTTCAATCTGCTTACAGCTCAGTTTTGCTCACTTGGGAGCCATCCTGTTTCTTTAAGCTGCCTTTGCAAATCTTAGATCTGATGATCAATTATGAATCAATGTGCGCATTTAAATTCAAAAGCCAATGTTGTTCTCCTGATTTTCAAGATCTTAAGAGACACTTCATTGTCATGACAGAGCACTAAGAATAAAGCACGAATCCTCCAGTAGAAGGCAAGATGTGGGGGATGTCGTCACGGTGCATAAGCCGAGGAGGACGGTGCACAGAGGAGGGTGCAGCCCGTCCCACTGCACAGGACAGGTGACACTGTTGCTGAGCTCTGAAAGGCAAGTCTGTTTTCTCTAAAAGAGAGACATTCTACTCAAGACACACAGCACGAAGAGGCAGCATGGGCCCAGCTCACGGAAGCAGGAGCCAGATGAGTCATGGGGAAGGTTCTTGGGGGATCTTCCTTCATTCTCCAGGCCCTTAAGAGGCGGAGGAGGTCTCTGAAGTGAAGAGATGCACAGCCTGGGAGATAAGGCCAGAGCGGCCCAGAAGGAGGACGGCCGGGACCCCACCAGAGGCCTCACAGCGCTGCCAGGACCAGACAGGAGAGGCTGGAGGAGAAAGTTCTATGAAATGGCAGAGCTCCGGGACTCAGGTGTTGAGGGTGACGACACAAAAAGAGTTGAAATAACCTCTCCCTGCCCTGTTCCTGCTGGTACCTGGGTTATTTGATAAGGTGTGTGCCTGAGCACTGCGTGGACCTGCGGCTTCAGAGACCCTGGAGGCTGTGCCAGTTCTTCCGGAGACTCTAAGTGTCGGGGCCGTGGGGACACACTGCTGGCTCCAGCCAGGCTGGGAAGTGGGGAAGGCGTGTGTCAGGGTGTGTGTGTCAGTGTGTGAGAGAGTTGTGAGTACGTACATGCGTGAGTCCAGATGTGTCTACCAAACCCCAGTGAACCCCACCAGACCCTACCAAACCCCACCAAACTCCACCAAATTCCACCAGACCCCATCAAGCCCACCAAATCCCAGCACTGTGGCCAAGCGCTCCTTTCTCAGCCTTTCTTTTGGGCAATAAAATCCTTTTTGGATTCATGAATCAAAATATACTTGTATTAGGGGTTCCTGGGGGCTCAGTCGATTAAGTGTCTGACTCTTGATTTTGACTCAGGTCATGATATCACCGGTTGTGAGTTCGAGCCCCGAGTCGGGCTCTTCACTGTCAGTAGGAGTCTGCTTGGGATTCTCTCTGGCCCTCCCCCGCCAAAAAAATAAATAAATAAACTTAAAAAGAGATGCTCGTCTTAGTCTTACAAATGAGACAGCTCTGATAAGAGGCCCCTGTCTCCTGAGACTGGACAGGGTTTGCGACCGTGACACCAAAGCTGTGCTGAGACCCCAAGCGCAGGAGGAAGAAGGGGAAGAAGAGGTCTGGCCACGGGTGAGGGATCCTCTCCGTCCCCCGCGGAGGCAAAAGCTCTAACGTTCACACACTTGAGGGTCTCCCGAAATAAAAACATGTCAATGGTTGACAATGTATGTGGGAAAAGTATGTATGAGAATGAGGATAGAAAAGGAATTTCAAACATTAGGATTCTCTAAAAGTGGGGGGATTTTAAAAACACATCAGAACAAAACGAAACCGTTGAAAGGGAGTGCGTGTGCGGCTGCTTGTGTTCAGGAAATACCCGCGGTGGGAAGGGGGGCCCACACCTGTGGGTTCGCGGCTCTGCCCCCCAGCCCCCCCTCGGGCCCAGGCCGCTCCCACTGCGGGAAATTTCATGTTACAGAGATGGATGGAAATGAAGCGCTGGGTAATTATTAGCTTTGTTACGAGCGGATCAATCATGTGTGAGTGAGGGTCCCCGTCAGGTGAGGCCTTTCCTGTTCTGGGCGGGGGGATCGGCCACCGTGGGGCTGTGGGCAGGCGGGCCACCCGTGTCATCAGGACATGCGTCAGTGTGATGGATGACTGAATGTGGTGCTTCCCTCCGAGTCCCAGACGACAGGGCCAGGGAGGTGGCGGTGCCCAGCGGAGGGCCGTGCTGGGCGGCCACGCACAGGGGTCCCTGGGGCCTGAGCCCAGCCTCCCGCCGCCCCCCAGCTTGGGGAAGCAGAGCGCTCCCAGGTCTGCACGGCCCTCAGCGAAGCTCTGCTCAGAGGCGAGGCGCATGCGGGCGTGGGGCCCGGGGCCTCAGCTCCCCGCCTGGCCACGCGGAGGGCGGGCTCAGGCTTCCAGAAGGTGATCGCAGCTATCACAGAGGGTTCCCCTGCCTTCCCGGGTGTCAGGGCGAATGGCAAGGCCTGTCCCCTCCCAATCACACCAAAGGGCTTTCCCCCTTGCACCCGTTTTCACTCGCTGGCCCTTCTCCAAGCTCAACGGCCAGGCCAGGTAGACCCAGGCCTGGCACTGAGTGGCACCGACACCCGGGTCCTCCGGCAGCACCACTGACACCTGGTCAGTGCCCAGGATGGGGCCATCTTGTTGCAAAGTCCCTCCAAGTGCAGGGCCTCCCACCGCACAGAGCCCATGAGTGGTGCCCTCCGGATGGAGAGGGCCGCCAGCAAGACACGTCGTGACCACAGGCGCGGCCTCTTCGAGGCCCATTCCTGCGTCGTTGGCCACCGTCCCACACGCCGCCTTTGGCCGGGGCCTCGTGGGGGGAGAGCCCTCCCTGCTGGGGGGCGTTCTGAGGGGAGCAGGGCTGCTGGGCAGTCTCGCCCCTGAGCCAACCCTGCCCAGGGACGAGGTCCCATCGACTGCCCAGCACCTAAAGGGTCATGGCCATGAGCCCCGAGGGCATGTGGTTCTTAGAAACTGTCACATCCACCTGTGAGCCTGACTCCTGCTTTGGGACAGCGCCCGGGCGACCATCTGCTCGGAGAGGCCAGGCCAAGGCTGTCCTCAGAGAGGGGGCGGCCCACAGGTTTGCGCTGGCCCAGCAACGAGAAGGCTGATCCGGGAGCAGAGAGGTTCTTCTGTGTCAGGCGGACCCAGCACAGGACCCAGAGGCCTCCAGGGAAAACGCATCCGAATGTGACTCCGAAAGCCAGCAGTGCCCATGGTCATTTTCCTCTCACTGCCTCCGCAAAGCTGCCTCTACACACAAGCCAGTGTGTGATGTTCATCGCTCCTTGGTAATTGCCTAAATCAGTCCCCCAAAGGCTATTTTGACCAAATTCAGAGAGTTTTCAAATAACTGCTTAAAACGGATTGTGTTGTATAAAGCCTTGTATCTAGTCACATAATTCCTGGTGAAAAATCATGTAAAATTTTTACTAAACCTATAATTTAAAAACTCACAATGAACTCAACTTCCACCCAAATGCCATGTATCAAATAACAAAAGCTCATGGAAACATCCGAATATTCATGATTCAGATATGCAGGCAAGCGTCAGAATTGTTTTGACAAATTGCATACACAGTCGGAATGTTTTTGGCAATTGTGCAAATCAGCCACATACGTGGCTTGATGGGAGCAGGCCCAGTTTGTTCTAGTTTCGTGCTCAGATGCAGGTTGCGTGGTCCCAAACCCCAGAGAAACCTGTGCCCTGGTGCAAACTCACCTACACCCTTTCCTACCCATCACGCTCATTTTGTAGAGACACGATGCTTGGAGAATGAAAACCCAAGTGTGTCTAAACCTATAAAAGATTTGACAAGAACTAGTTGGGAGTAATTTTTTTCCCATTAAAGAGAGGGCAATTCTTAAATACTCCAAGCACGATCTAAACGTCCACAAATTCTGTTTGGATTCTCTTACAGGAGGCAAAAGTAAGCCTGTAATAAAAAAAAAAAAAATGTAGAGAGTTTGGAAGCTGACAGGTTTGCGTGTTCGTTAGCTCCTCCACCGGAGCCCGCAGCTGCAGCGAACAGTCTGGTGCGGCTCTAATTTCTAATTATGACTTAGCGGGAATGGAGGAGGTTGTCAATTTTACTCATCCCGCAGTGAGAAACAAAATGATTCTACTTTCTGCTGCCAACCAAATCATCCTATTCTTCAGCGAGGCTAAGAATAATCATCTAAATAACAAAAATCAACAGGAGTGATTAACATTTTAAGAATGGCTGCAGACTTTTCTAGAAGACGCACTCATGGAATGGGAAGGAGCTTCTGAGGTTTGCAGAAGAGCGTTCTGAACTTCCCATGGTGTGACGCTTCCCCCCGGCTCGCAAACGGCTTTGGCTCAGAGGTGAACCGCATCACCCGACGGTACACGCTCTAATCCAACTGCACACAAGTGCGAAAGGGTTTCTCATCCTCTCTCCCACTGCGTCGCTGTGCAAATGGACAAATTAGAGCCTCACTCACTTAGCTGATGGGGCAGGAGAGGTGATGTGGCTGGCGATGGACTTGTGTTTCCTTTAGAGCAGAAGAAAGCCAGCCGGTGACTTAGAAAGGCAGCTCCCGAGTGGACTGGCCATCCACCCCGGAGCCGGCCGCTGCGGTGTCCCTCCTCACGTGTCCCGCGCCCAGTGCTTGACCGATGAGCCCGGTGCACAGAGGCCACCTGCAAGGCCCCAGCCCCCACCAGGCTGGGCAGTGAGCAGTCAGCCCAGAGGCCAGGGGCAAGTATTAGAGTGAGATACAGGCCAGTAGCTCGGTGTGACTTCCTAAACGGAGGGGAATGTTCACACCAGGTGGGTGGAGAAGATTAAATGTTTATGCTGAGAACATCTCTGAGCGGCTCTCGGGGACGCAAACACCATACTCATGGTGACTCATCTTCCCATCTCGGAAGGACGAGGGGAGTGCAGTCTTCCGGACAACAGTGGGCACACTGTGCAGCAGCCTTGCAGCAAGTGGCCTCTCTGAGCGAGCAGACAGTTCTTCCAGTCAATGCACTCTGCTCGGGGGAGCCTGGCCCCACCGGGCTTCCCCTGGACCCCCACTCACCGGAGCCAGGACACGGACGTGCCCCAGGGAGCACTTGAGGAAGGTCCTGTGCTCTAATCAGACACACCCACCAACACACTCATTTTTCTTCAAAATGAAAAAAAAATCCAACAGTTATGAATTTTTCTCAAATTAGCAAATTATAGAAGACAGATTTGAAAAGAATCTATCAGAATCTCATGAGAGTCATCCGAAGATTTATCATGGTGTGGACAGCCTCCTTCTTCTGAGTGAAGGCAGTGTCCGTCAATATCTCTCTTGTAACACTCACGGAGGACAGATCGCAGAGCCACCACACCTGGGGATACCCTGCACGTACCATATCAGCACTATCACCGGCACTGATGACGACCATGGTAAATCTGCAGTGAGACTTAACACGCACGCTTCCTACTCACGGGTGACTTGTGCACACACTCTTGGTGCCCAAAAAAAACATTTGAAAACGTCTTTTCCAGGGGCGCCTGGGTGGCTCAGTCTGTTAAGCTTTGGACTTCGGCTCAGGTCATGATCTCATGGTTCATGGGTTTGAGCCCCGCGTCAGGCTCTGTGCTGACACCTCGGAGCCTGGAGCCTACTTCAGATTCTGTGTCTCCCTCTCAACCCCTTCCCTGCTCATGCTTGCTCGCTCTCTCTCAAAAAAATAAATAAACATTTGAAAACGTCTTTTCCCTGTGTAGCTTTCAAGAATTTGTTAATCAGGAATTTTCGTTTTGATTTGTTAATCATTAACTTCAAGAATTTTTCACACAAAGGAATCAGGTCGCACTAAGGCCTGACCTCACTCGGCACGAAGTATCACAAACGTTACCCAGAAGCGCTCCAGTCCCAAGGATGTTGGTGAGGTAGTGAATCTGGTAATCAGGGTCTCCTTAAAAGTAAGTGAGCGCAGAACCACTTCTCCTGGCCATTTATTCTAGAATGAGAGTCTTTCGCCTGCTGTCTACAAGAGGCCACACCGCAGGGTCACATAGAAAAACAACACGCCGACAAGAAGTAAATAAACAAAGGGAGCATCGGGGAGGAAGGATCCATAGGAAAGTCCAAGTGTTACGTGGCTGTAGCACCCTCTTTGAGTCATAGTTCCCAGCTGGGCTACGTTTTCCCGCAGCGGAGAATCTCCATGCGTCCAGTGCGGAGACATGGTCCATCCCTCCCGCTGTAAGGCTTCCTTGGATGCGGTAGCTTGCATTTCGGAAAGTCGCACGTGGGTGGACGTCTGAAGTTAAGAAAAGCATTTGCCTTTCAGGTAGTCGGTTCCCGAAGTCCCGAGCGCCACAGAGATTCCTAAATGAAAACGCTGGTGTGTTTGTCATCGCAGTGGAGTCACACGTAACCGCTTCAGACTCAGACAGAATCACTGTCGCGAGTCTGCTCTGGGAGCGTGGGAGGTGAGCGTGAGAACTCGAACGCACCTCTGGCTGCACCTGCCAGTAAAGTGTGCGCCAGACCCGCCCCCAGGCCTGTACGATGGCCTGTTCCTCCTCGTGGGCTGGGTCCCAGGAGAGCAAACAGCTCAAGGAACGAAGCCACAGACCAAGCTGGGCCTGCACACTACCACCCACCACACGAAGAGCTAGCCTGAGGCCCTGACACCCGGTGGCTGGAAGTCTGGGACCTGGGGACCATGGGACGCCATCTCTGCAGATTTGATCCCTCCTCCATCTGTGTTGTCACTGTCACGGCAGTGCCTTCCCGTTCTGGGGAACCTTGCATTTCATCAGCTCAGCGACCTGAGCGGAAAGGGTGCCCGTGTCCCAAAAGTGTGGACGAAGCCTGGGCCGGCCGAGCTGCGTGGCCCACCGCTGAGCTGAGGCCTCCTCGTTCGCAGCCACGGCCAGTCCCCTGCTCCCTCCTGGAGTGGGGCGGTGGCTCAGCCTCGCCAAGACAGATGACATCCGTGAAAATGGCCAAGTAAGAGCCTCCAAAACTTCTCTCATCCATGAAAGCGGTGAGAACACTTGTCAGAATCAGCTTTTTGAGAACTCTGGAGATGAAGCAGAAGTTCACAGCGACAGGACGTGGTTATTCCGGGAGAACCGCGAGGTCTCAGAGCAGAGCGCCCTCCTCCACTCCAGGGCTGCAGCCACCTGAAAGCCCGAAGCCTGCAGTCCTGGTGGAGACAGCGTGGGGTGGCGCTCCCTCAAAGCCTCGTCCCCAGAGAACCTTGTTATCTGACCCGCCTGGTAGTTCCTGAAGGACCCCAGTCATGAGATTGTCTTTATCTGCCCCGACTCCTT
The DNA here is from genome assembly GCA_028646485.1 of Cryptoprocta ferox. NCBI lineage: Eukaryota > Metazoa > Chordata > Mammalia > Carnivora > Eupleridae > Cryptoprocta > Cryptoprocta ferox. The sequence continues at coordinate 86,680,402 of CM053566.1, forward strand.
GGTGTGAAAACCTCCTCCCCTAGGGGTGTCTGTGTGCTTTCTGTTTGTAACACTTTTTTCCTCCCCTCTTGGATTTAAGATACACGCATAAAGCAATAATCAGAAAGGTGTCGGTGGGCACATACTGCATAAAGACATGATTCGTATGAGAAAGGAGACGTGAAGGAAGTGGAGGGACTGGAATTGTACAGAAGTGAGGTGTTTGTGTACAACAAAACTAAATCAGGATTATAAAGCTTGTTACTTTTGTTCCTATATTCCTATTCTTCTATCTTCTTTGGGGCTACATAAATGTTTTCTTATACATCATTTTAATTTCCTTCCCTTTAAAAAAGTTTAGTTATTTTCTTATTGGCTGCCCTAGGGATTATAATTCATATCTTAACTGATAAAAAAATCTAGTTCGCGTTAATAACCAGCTTAATTTCCATAATAAATAAATTAACCTAAGCTAGACAAGACACATAGAAAACAAATAGTAAAGTGGTACGCATAAATCCAACCTTATCAGTAATTAAATTAAGTGTAAATGGATAAAGCACTCCAATTAAAAGGCAGAGATTGGCAGGAAGGATTTTTTTTTTTAAACAGGATCCAGCTGTATACTGTCTACAAGAGGCACACTTTAGATCAAAGTTACAAATAAACTGAAAGTCAACAGGATGGGAAGAAAGATGTGCCATGCAGATATTAAACAAAAAGAGAAGCCCAGACAAAACAGACACTAGGATAATTACTGCTCCTAGAGACAGAGACAGAGTTTCTAAAATGAAAAAAAGATTGAACCATAAAGAAGAAACAAAGATGACAAACATATATGCACCTAACAACAGAACCCCAAAATATGTGAAGCAAAGACTGACAGAATTGAAGGGAGAGACAGATAATTCAACACTAGGAGTTGGCTGGGGCACCTGGGTGGTTCAGTCGGTTAAGTATCCAACTCTTGATTTCAGCTCAGGTCATGATCTCGTGGTTTGTGAGTTCGAGCCCCACATCAGGCTCTGAACTGATGACAGAGCCAGGTTGGCATTCTCTCGCTCCCTCTCTCTGCTCCTCCCCTGCTCATGCTCTCTCTCTCTCTCTCTCAGAGTAAATAAATAAAACTTTTTTAAAAATTTAAACACTAGTAGTTGCCAGCTTTCAGTGGGGTGTGCAATAACCACAAAGAGACCCACAAGGAAATGGCAGGTGTGAACAACACCATGAACTGACTAGATCCAACACATACACAGAACCCCCCCACCTCAAAGCAGCAGAGAGCACATCCTCCCACACACACGGCACGTCTTCCCAGACAGACTGGATGTCAGGCCATGAAGCAGGTCTCAATTAATCTAAAAGTATTGAAACCATACAAAGTATGTTCCCCGAGCACAATGAAATAAAATTAGAAATAAATAACAGGAGATTTGGGAAATTTACAATAGAAGGAAATGAAACAATGCATTCCTGAATAACCACTGGATCAAAGACGAAATCACAATGGACACCAGAAAACACTTTGACATGAATGAAAAGGGAAACACAAACCAGCAGAATCTACAGGATGCATGGAAAGCTGTGGCCAGAGGTGTGCGGGTGCAAGTGCAACATAACACATCAAACCAGCAACTTGGTCCTTCGTGTTGAGAAACTATAAAAAGAAGAATAAAGTAAACCCAAAGCAAACACAGGGAAGGAAATAATAAAGATAAGAAGGGAAATAAATGAAACAGAGAATAGAATGGAAATAAAAATCCCAAAACAATTTTTAAGAAAGCGAATTCTTTGAAAAAATCAACAAAATTGACAAATCTTTAGACTGACTGAGAAAATACAGAAAACTTCAGTGATTAAACTCAGGAATGAAAGAGGAAACATCATTGCTTACCTTACAGAAATACACAGGATTAAAGGAATCTTATAAACAATTATATGCCAAAAACTTAGATAATTTGCATGAAATGGAAAAATTCCTAGAAAAATACAAACTACTCCAGAAGACACTGGAAATCAAAATAGAGCTCTAATAAGTATAGAGATTGCATTAGTAATGATAATCAATTCTCCACAGAGAAAAGTCGGATCAGGTGGCTGCACTGACCATCTGCTGAACATCTAAAGTATTGACATCAGTCATCTATGAACTACACAGAGGAGGTGGTAACGCCCCTCAACTCGTCCTAGGAGACCAGCATTGTGTTGGCCCCAAAGCTAAAGTCATCACAAGAAACAAAACCACATATCAATCAATACCCATTACGGAATAGTTGGATCACCCCCCAAAATTACTGCCAAACCCAATCCTGCAGCAAAGAAACAATATTAAACCCAAGCAGGAGGGATCCCAGGAATGCAAGGTCGGTTCAGTGTGTGAAAATCAGTGTAACACGGCATATTCATTAACTGAAGGACATAACCATTGATCATCTTAATTGATGCAGAAATGACATTTGACAAATTCAAGACATTTTCATGATAAAAAAAAAAAACACTGAAAAACTAGGAAAGGAAGGGATCTTCCTCAACCTAGTAAAGGTCACCTATGAAAACCCACAGCTGACATCCTACTTAATGGTAAAAACCTGAAGCTTTCCCCCTGCGATCAGGAACAGGCAAGGACATACACCCACATCAATTGTGTTTCACGATGCGCTAGAGGCTCTAACCAGAGAAATCAGGCGAGAGAAGGAAATAAGAGGCATTCATACTGGAAAGGAAGTAGTAAAACAATCTCTATATGCAGAAGATCTGACCTTGTACATTGAGAACCCTCGGGAGTCCCTTCCCCGCCCACCCACCAACACAAACACACACACACACACACACACACACACACACACACTCAGAGCTAATGAACAGGCTCAGCAAAGTTCCAGGAAGGGAGCAGCGCATGTGAAGGACCAGAGGTGGTTCGGCATAAACAAAGCTCTGTGGAGGTTGAGATGCAAAAGGCAGAGAAGCAAAGTGGAGGGGCGAGCTCTCCCTGGGTGTCCAGCGCCACTATAACATGCGAGGAAGGTTCATCGTCTTCTTACCCATAGACGAGAACACAGACCACAGGACTGATTTTCATGTTCGTTAAATGCAACAACACGAGGCACACACATGGCATCAGGCTTCTGGTAAATTCTCAATCAACGTTGGTTCTGCCATAACGTGTGAAAATATAAAACTGTACTCAGTCATGAAGCTCAAACTAAATGGCAGATGTGGCTGCTCATGGGGTGGCCCTTCTAGAAGACCACACGGTGCACTCTGACATCAGACACAGTGTGGATGTGACGGGAATTTGTTGCCGACAAAAACCTGCAAACGTTGACTGCAAGTCTGGCGCGTACGATCCAGTGTGGGCTCTGTCCTTTGATCTCTTTCCCAACAGCCCTGGTGGGTAGACTCTTAACATCTTCAGGTGGCAGGAGAGGAAAAGGAATGCTCACAAGAGCAAGTCCCGTTTACTAGGCACGGCCCCAGTCTTTTATCAGGGGGCTGTCAACCCACGTGCTAACTGGCTCAACTGACCCCAGAGCAAGGTGCCCCGTTCGGGCTCCGTCAGCAAAGGAGATGGGGACCCTGAACAACGTGAATCTGCATGGCGTGCTGGGAAAACAGGCAGGACGTAAACAGACGTCATTTTGGAGGGGCTTCAGAAAGCATCTGCTGAGCCCCCTCCCGATAAACACTTACTTGTAAACTGCTGTCTGTGCCAAGGTGTGATTTTCTTCTATTAATCTACACCTTGTGGGCTTCCTTTTGTGACTGACTTCAAAGTGTAATGATGCGAGGCCCTTCCGACACCTGGGCGTTTGGCCGCCTGGGCACCTTGGAGCTTAAAGCGTTCCCTCAACCGGAATCTCCATAATGCTTTTCCGTCTCCTTGCTGAGCAAGGTGGGACCCAGCACAACCTGGGTCTTGGGCACTCACCACCACGGCCGCAGCCTAGAGGGCACCCACAGGTCGTCTCCCTCCGAATCTCACCACGGCGGGACTGCAGCCACTCCCTATGATGACAAAGCTGCCGAAGTGAGCACAGGTGATACTCGAGTGGCCCCGCCTGCTCTTCCGAGATCAGAGAGGGTTTTGTCTGGTTTTGTCACACCACAGGTGGCTTCCTTCAGAGCTGACGGTAAGAATAGAGAAGCAAAGAACGGCAGTGTGGATGCCACTGTATGCGCTCACTGCCACTCCTTCCTTAGACAAGGACAGAGGTCTTTGCACCATTTCTAATGCAGGCGGCATCCTGTCTCGTCAAGCAATTTGGAAGTCAGAGTCGTAAGTGGGGACGAGCACCAGCTTCTAAATCAGCAAACCTGGTCTTGCTTCCTTCACGCCATTTACTAGATGCCAGCTGTGAGTTAAGTGTCTTAGCCGCTCAGAACCTGTTTCCTCATCTATAAAATGGGCCTTGGACGCCTAGCATTCATCATGGTAGCAGGAGCGAAACTTCAGGACAATATATCCCTTGTAATCTGTAAAAGACGCTCATTCCATAACACTACGCTGCATAATCAAATCGCTTGTTCAGGGTGTGTCTCAGTTCTTTGATTTAGAAAAATGGAAAAAACATCTTCCTACATTGGGCTGATTTACAGAATTTGAGACTGTGCACAGGGAAAAATTTTTGAAACAGAAGCACCATAAAAATGCACAGGTAACGTTAATTCATCATTGTAGTTCTCTATATATTTTTCCATACAGTGTTTTACATTTTTTATATTTATTGTTAGCCTTTCTCAAGTATAAATGTGAGGAAATCATGCCAAATTCCATATTTAAGGATGTGCTATAAAAAAATGACTAGGTGTTACACAAGATGAGAGAGAGAGAGAGAGAAGGAAAAAGGGAAATGGAACTTTCAGTGTGCATCATGATACAAGCTTCAAAATCTGACAAAGCCGCTAAGGAGAAGTGAGTGAGGGTCCTGGCATTTCTGCAAGATGATTTGTGAACTGGAGCGTTCAAATAGTTTACAATGTAACCACAGCAACTGTGGAGAATCTTCCAGAAAAGTAAAAGGAAATAAAAAACCACAAATACTTAGAAAGTGTTTCATACACTTTCAAATGATTGCAAAGCAAATAATTTAGTGATGCTTTTTTTTTATATTAAATGAGCCAGGAGATCACAGACTCAGAAACACTTATATATGATTTTTAAATTAATTATGCTTCACCCATAAGAGTACTTACATTGCACTTAAATTGCTTACTCACGCACTGGACTGGTCAGATGGAAAATGTTCTTTCCCCCTCACCCCCAGGGGCAGAATCGCAAGTGTACAGTGCAATGCTCATAGGCAGAGTTCTGTTGTTGGTCTTTTTTTAATGATTATTTATTTTGAGAGAGAAAGCGCATGAGCACGCACATACGAGCTGGTGGGGGGGAGGGGAGAGAGAGAGAGAGAGAGAAAGAGAGAGAATCTTAAGCAGGCTCCACAGTCAGCTCAGAGCGAGACGTGGGGCTCGATCCCACGAACCGTGAGATCATGACCTGACCTGAAATCAAGAGTCGGATGCTCAACCAACCGAGCCACCCAGGTGCCCAGTTTTGATTTTGTAAATAATTATGCTAAAAGTAATTTCACTGTCATCACATTACATTTGCATCTTGCTAAATAAAAACAACGAAAAATATTATAAACTTTAAGCTTTTAAGAAATGTGATAAAAAACGGTGTCAAATAGAATTGGAAAATAGATCTCAATCTTTAACTGCAAGTCACAATTACTAGTCAATATATGGAAAAACCTCTCACAGTTTAAACTGAAGTTCAGACTTGAGAATATTTTTCTATATAAGCTCAATATAAAAAATTAAAGAAAACCCCTATAAAGGAAATCAAATATGAGGTTCAGAGGCACACGTCATGTTGACCAGCCACGTTCCATAAATGTGGACCGTTATGAGCAGTTATGAGGCGAGGTCGGGAAACGCGCGTGTGCTTGCTCCCCAACCCAGGAGAAGGTTCATATAGACTCACATCAACTCGCAGGGTGATGTTGACAGTGGCTCACAATCTTTCCCATTTTTCGTGGGTGGGAAGGTGGTAGCCGGTGCTCACACCAGCTCACACCGAAGGACCCCAGTCTGAAACAATGCCTTGAATGGCTTCTCTCCAGCGTAACTCCTGCGACTACAGAAAAGACCTCTTTAAGCTGACGACGGCAGTCCGCCCACCCCTCTGCTGGATGGTCCACGGTGGCTCGCCTGCCCCTGCTGGAGCAACGTCCCACTTCTGGATAACGGAGCCGCCCTGTGGGTCATCAGAGAAACCTCAGCAGCCACACAAGTGCACGTGTGTCTCCAGCAAAGCTACCTTCTCACCTGCACTGGAAATAGCCTCTGTCACTAACGCCCTTCATAACATCGATGCCACCATGTTTATTTTTCCCATAGACTGAGAACTCTCTCAGGGTAAGGGCCATCTTTCCTTTATTTAAATTCGCGAAACCTAGAGCACAGCCTTGCCCACCGTTGGTGCGCTTGCAAATATTCGCTAAACACACAAATGCTCACCACTCAGCCATACTCCTAGCTTGTCGCCAGAACAGCTTAGGAAAGGGAAGCAATGATTTCCATCTCCAGCGCTGCCAGCTGCAAATTTAGCAAGAGGAGAAGCAAGCTCTCTGCCTCCCTCACCACTGGCGACAGAGAAGGATGTGGCAGTGCCAACCTGGGCACGCTCCTGAAAGAGGCTGCTCCCGTGTGGCGCGCGACCTTGGGAAGGCGGTGCGTGTCTAACTGTCATCCTTGGGAAGAGGGAGGATGGCATCATGTGGGAGGCAGTCTCAAACTGTGGCAGGGCCACACCTGTAGGGCAGAGAAATGTTGGAAAGGGAGCTTTACTGAGGGACGAGGCAGACCAGAGCCCGTTTCCTGGTCCCAAGCGGGCGAGCGTCGTCCCGGTCATGTCCCCACGGCCTGTGCTCATCCGAATCTTCAGGCGCAGCCGACACTAAAATCCCTGACCCGGAAGAGAGGAGCTCTCGCGCGGCCTGGCCCGCCCTCTGTGGGCCTTCGTGAGGGTCCTCAGTCACACCGACCGTGCAGAACAGCCACTTCCACAAGAGGAGAGAGCCCGGAAGTCACCAGGCTCGAGTGCTCTCAACAATGCGTATGAACGCCGCACAAAGAAATGCACATCCCAGTGCGTTTTCAAAGGTTAAAATAACTTTCTTTGCTTTCCCTTTTTGTCCCAACAACATGTTGGGCTTTGCTGCCTCGGGCTACAACCTAGAATATTTGCAGAGGAGAAACTGATCAAATAAGATGTACTCTTTCAAGGCTTTTGACTGGATGTGCCCACACATCGCCAACAGAAGGGAAGAGAACAATGGAGAATGAGTGCCAAGGGAGTGGAAATACGAGGACAAAAACCGTTTTGTGTATTTTTCTGGGGGTGATTACGCCGGGGTACTAGAGCGAGGACCCTGATAGGATCTTGGAATCAACATTCCTCAAAACCCCAACCTCACACGACGATGTGATGTTTCCCCTCTGCTTCCAGGTCAGGCACCACATACACTTGTCTCCACAGCGTCGTGGGAATGCCACGTGAACATCGTCCCGTGTGGGGCACACGGCGGCCCCTCTCCTCATTTCTCCAGGGCCTCCGAGCCGAAGGCATGTTAGCTGTACCCCCATTCTGCTTCCAACCACCCAGCCCTCTGATGAGGACGGAGTGAGCCATGCCTCCACCCCGAATCCCACACGGCGGCCACGTCACCTCTGTCCTAAATGAGGGCACATCTTCACTCTGCTGAGTGTGAGCCTGAAACACTGTTATGTACATGGGCAGCCAAAGTTGGCTTCAGTACATTATCAAAATTTTAAGATGCCAAAACACAGCAAAAAGTCAGACTTTTTTTCTTTAAATGTGATTATAAAATACTCTTAATTTATTTTCTTTTATTCATTCTGGTTTATCAGTGGTATGGAATTGAGGAGGGGGTGGGAGACATTCCTGTTTCCGTCTTGACTAACTACTCACCCCCCTCCCGGGGCTGTTCCTCACTTTCCCACGGCCTCCCCTGTCGTGGGCAAGAAGCTTGGGTAAGAGCCAAGGGCCCAGGCGGCCCACCCTGACCGTCTATCCTGGCGGCTGCCTCGCGGCACCATGTTCTCTGGAAGGTGGGTCTCTAGGACCTGATAGAATCACCCAAAATGACCCAATGGCATTTATGAACGTATTTCCTACATGAAGTCTTATGCACACAGAGGCTGAAAGCAACTTCATCACGTGGAAATCAGTGTGTGTATGATCGTCCCCAGGAACACCATGAGTCACCATATGAAGACCTGCCGGAAAACCACACACGTGTGTTGCAGAAACACTACCCACCTACTTCACACTTTGGTGTTCTCCACACAGCCATAATGTGCTTTTCCAGTTTACAGAGAAGAAATGTAGACGTTTTATGAATTACTTAGACCCAAACATGGAAAGTCGCCTGACTGGAACATGTTCACACACTTGCTATACACACAGAGGTGCCCCCAAATCAGGCCAAAATAGGAATCGTGTGTGCACATACTTATTTACCGAGCTCCCGGCTCCTGCTGCAAACCAGTTTGCAACTGGGCTATTCACAGCCTCAGCCAGCACTGCTAAATGTCACCCAGAGTCCAGTGGCCTCACCATCTGCATGTCACCAAGGGACTCCACGGAGGAAGGCAGAGGGAGACTGAGAAGCAGGAGCTCATCCTAAACAAGCAACATTCAAGGTGCAACGAAAGCTTCCGGTGCCCACACCCTGTCTTCTCTACAGCACCCAGATGGTGATGATGGTGATGGCGATGATGGTCGTGGTGGTGATGGTGATGATGGTGGTGGTGGTGGTGATGATGATGATGGTGATGATGGTGGTGGTGATGATGATGATGGCGATGATGATGATGATGGCGATGATGATGATGGTGGTGATGATGGTGGTGGTGGTGATAATGATGATGGTGATGACGATGATGATGGTGGTGATGATAATGATGGTGGTGGTGATGCTGGTGGTGGTGGTGGTGAAGATGACAGTGATGATGATGATGGTGGTGGTGGTGATGGTTGTGATGATGATAGTGAGGATGGTGATGATGATAGTAACAATGATAAGGAAGGTCCCCAACATGTCCTCTCAGACAGAGGGGCCAGTCTGGGGGTGAGAAGCATAGAGAGAGAAGAAAGCAAGTCAAGGGCTGTATTAGGAAGAAAGGAGGTGCCAGGGAGCTCTGCCATCAACTGTGAGCTCTGGTGAAATATGTTACCGACCAGACAGGTAGTGCTGGCTTCAAATACTGACCCCGCCACTCACGAATGCCATGGCTAGGAGTCACACCACCTCTGAGGGCCTCATTCACTGCCAGACTGACTCATTTAGTCAGTGAAGAACAAACACAACAAGGTGCCCAATATGGGCAAGTCCTCCCAGTATCGTCCTCCATGTAGGTTTCACAGAGCATGTTAGCAACACTTTGCAAAATGCAGAAAGTTTTGATTCATGTGGGTTTCATTGAACTACTCAGTGGTGTAAGCTCATGTGGTCCCATGACCATTGGCTTTCTTCATGAATGCTGGTTTGATCTACATCCATGAGCCAAAACTGACACTCGGAATTCATGTGGGAAGCTTTGTTCAGCTTTATTGAGTTGCCTTTGGATTCATGAGGTTTCCTGAGCCCAAATAAACTGAAGCAGAAACTAATGGAAACTCCCTGAATAGTTCTTTTGTAACTTACAGAGTGGAAACATAAAAAGAGATTTTGAGGAAATCCTCCTCTAAATCTCCAAGAAACGACTCATCCAATATATTATTCTAAGTGCAAGGTGTGAGTCCAGCAAATGCTCTCCCCACCAGCACTAGAGGACTTAGTGCCCTCCTGTGAACACATGCCAACATCAACGCTGGCCCTCCTCACACCTGCCCCCACATCAGCCTCTCCTCGGACCCTTGCAGACACCGTAGCACATCCCAGATTCATGGGAAGTCTTGTTGACTTGGTTTCCCCAGAGAATGCATCCTCACTGTGCTTGCGGGTGCATCCTCTGCTGCCACCCTGCGTACAGAGTGAGGCTCAGTCACCCCCGGCCCTGGTATGCTGCCTGTGAAGCCACGAGAGTCTGGCCAAGACATCACTGCAATGGGGACACTCATCTGTTATTCAGGCTACTGGGGATATTAAAGAAAACCCAGACTGTCAGATTTCATTAAAATGACGGCAGTGCCCTTTGAGAAGCACAGTATGTGTTCATCTTCTGGACCCTGACATTGTAGTCTATTTCCAAAGGGATTTGAAGCAGTGATATTGATGATGACAATGATGGTGCTGATGATGATGGTGATGATGATGGTGATGGTGATGATGGTGATGATGGTGCTGATGATGGTGCTGATGATGATGGTGATGATGGTGCTGCTGCTGATGATGATGGTGCTGATGATGATGGTGCTGATGATGATGGTGCTGATGATGGTGATGATAGTGAGGATGGTGATGGTGATAGTGAGGATGGTGATGATGATAGTAACAATGATAAGGAAGGCCCCCACATGACCCCTCAGACAGAGGGGCCAGTTTCAGAGTGAGAAGCACAGAGAGAAAAGAAAGCAAGTCAAGGGTTGTGTTAGGAAGAAAGGAGGTGCCAGGGAGCCCTGCCATCAACTGTGAGCTCTGGTGAAATATGTTACCAACCAGACAGGTAGTGCTGGCTTCAAATACTGACCCTGCCACTCAGGAATGCCATGGCTAGGAGTCGTACCACCTCTGAGGGCCTCATTCACTGCCAGAATGACTCATTTAGTGGTTGTGTGCAGAATGAACACAAAGTGCCCAATGGGCTAGAAAGAGCCGTCATGGCGGAGCTAGCTGCTCTGCTCCCCAGACGTGAGCTGTCCGCCCTCCCTGCCAGGGTCCACCCTGAGCTGCGGGGTCATCACCTGGACGGCCAGGCCACGGGGACACCTGTGAATATCACATCACTCACAGGCTCAAGTCACAGGCCAGGCTCTGTTCCCTGATTTTCTTTGCTGGGACAAGGTGGGAGGCTTCTGTGAGCTCTCCAGGCGCCTCCTGAGCATGTTTGTTGGACAGTGACTGCAGGAGGGCACACCAGCCAGTGGGTCTGGAGGAGTTTTTTGGCTATCCCTTGCCTCAGTGCCAGTGCCTGGACACAGCCCAGCCCACTGCTTGTAGCACCCTGTAAACTGGCAAAGGCTCCTCTCTTCTTGGTGGACAGAGGAAACCCCACTGCAAATCCCCACCAAGGCGAATCCACACCAGGACTCCTCAACTACGACTTATGTCCGCCAAGTGGATAAGCTTCCAAACGTGCGTGCTGCCTCAGCAGACACTTTTAACACTGTCAGGCTGTCACGGAGGCATCGATGAGGACAACATGGATGCATCAATCATGCAGACCACAGCCACGCACACGTGCACACACACACGTGCGTGCACACAGACCACCATCATGCATCTCCCTGGGCACACACATGCATGTGTGCATACATACACACACAGCCATGCAGACACACGGCAGGGGATGACCCTGGAGTGCACTCCACACACCACCCCCTACTTACTGTCCCTCTTGAAGTCATAGTAAGTAGTCATGTTTCCATTTGGCTAGTGAGCTGGTCTGGAAGACAGCAACGCAGCAAACACATCCATCACCCACAGGTCGGCCTCACCACGGGTCTTCTTTTCTCTCCTAGATATGTTCTCTCTGACACCTGCAAGCCACTTTTGTTGTACACAATCCAACACCTGAGGCTACATTTTAGGGCACAAGCCTAGCATTTCAAGGAAGACTTGGACCATGGAGTGCTGGTACCTGTCCTGTGGTCTGTGTGGGATCAGGGATGGTTCCTATGACACCCAGGGTCTTTCCAACGGAGAGAAACGGTCACTGGGGACCCTGCTCTCTCTTCCTGACTCTTGTTAATACATTTCTTAATGGAAACGAAGCCTATTTGCTTCCTGATGGAAAAAGAGGGGAAAAGAGAGAAGAGAAGGAAGTTGAGATCAAGATTCTGTTTAATTTCTCCTTTTCAAGCTACCTGTGCCCACCAGGCCGCTCCCCCAAGCCTTGGCACTCTCTGGGGGGGTGGGCGCGCCCACCTATCACCGCTCTTCACTACCTCCACTACTCTAAGGACCCCTGAAAAGTCCATTCTTAAATATGCTTTCACCAGCCACATGTAGCGCATACATACAGGAAAACAGACAACTTCATCCCAGCCATGTCAGTGCCGAACGCTTCATCTGGCTGTCCCCGTACCCAGCAGGCAAGGTTTGCAGACACAGACACACAGACACAAGAGCACCGGTTGCTTTGCATGACTTTGTCTCATGTTCATGAAGTTTTTATAACAGTGTTGAACTCCAGGAAGCCGCCACGTTACCAGTCAAACAAACTGTGTGTGGCGACAGCCCGCCATACCCGTGCTGTTCCACCGCGCACTGGAGAAACATAAAGGGACTGTATTAAGTGTTTCCTGGACTCAAGAATGATCGGTCTGATGAAGACCAAGCTAACATTTGCAGGCAGATAAATGGCAGCAACCCGCTGGGCTACACGATCTCAACTCTGAAATCCAAAGGAAGGATACATGTGCCGACACATGTAGGAGAGCGTGTTCATGGAGTCAGACGAGGAACGATGGGCAGTTGGGATTCATTTAGAGAAAGGACCCATGTGTCATGGGGCTGCCACTACAAAGGCAGAACAAGGGGGGAAAAACAAGCAAGAAAAACAGCGGAAATGGCCCTAGTTCATTTGCACTGGGGGAAGAAAAGAAGAAAGGAACACAGCCAGACTCCAGTGATGAGGCTATAGTAGGACTTGGATCTGTTGGTGTCAAACTTCATTTTGCCCGGCTGTTTTCTCCAAGCGATCACGTAAAGCACGTTTCAGTCACAGAGCGCCCACTGCACCTACAGGATTCCAAAAATACTTCTCTCCAACCATCCTTCCTGCCAAAACCACGTTGGCACTGGCCTCCCAGAAATGTTAGTGTCGACCGTAATGAGATCAAAATCTGATTGTCCTGCCAAGGGACCCATGCCACACACATACTGGTTCCTCTATCTGCACATTGCCCTGTGGTCCTTCCCCCCCGACCTTTCCCTCCTGAGCCTTTACAGGCAGGAAACAAGCCCTGTGCTAATTGTGATTGATTTACTGGGCTCCCAGACGCCTGTCTCCATCGCCCAACGCCAGGGAGCTCTGGGTGACCTTGCTGAGACCACAGCTCAGAGGACAGCCAGCCACATGGCTCCAGAAGGCAGAGCAGGGAAGGGGCAATTTCTGACGGCCATCACAGAAGTGCAAAGATTTCACTGAAAAGTGTAAAACCAGCCCCTAATTAACTCACTTCCTAGAAGACCAGGATTTACTCGCTGCACACCCTCACTAATGAGAATTTCAGAGCTGAGAGAAACCAGATGTGCACAATGTCCTGGACAGTGGAGGAAATCACGTGGTACGCGGGATTGCGTATTTCTTCTCCCTATCAATAGCACTGAAAGCAGTGAGAGAAATAATCAATAAGTCATATTACCAAAATCTATAGTGTTACCATTCTAAAGGAAAATCAATCATTTTGTTATAAGCAGGCTGGTTGGCAGATTTTATTGAGATTTTGATGATTCTATTTGGTCTTCTCGTAATTAAAACCAGACAGGTTCCACCGAGCAACATCCAAGTTCCACTGCACCTGATTGCAGAGTAAGATGCACAAATATTTGTATCTGTTTGAGCGTAATGCTCACTTATGTTTTCTGTTGCACTGATTGCCTGAATCCTACCCCTTCTACAAAACAGACCATTACATCCTAAAGGATATTAAATTATGAGGTTGGCTACCATCCTTCCCTGTGTCATAATTTAGATAAGGGATATAATTCATCCCACAATCTTGATTTATGGCACACAGCATGTCATGCTCTATGTTAAGATTTACACAGAAGTAAATTTAAAATACATTTTGAGCACAACTGATTTCTTATAGATAAATCCATACCTCCTAACAGTCCCCCAGCCACCATTGCTGTACCATAAAGTATGACCTCGTTTACCATGTTGCTGATATTACTCACGGGGGTAGCTATGAAAGCCAGATACCAATACCAATGCCAATACGGTATTTCAAAAGTGCAGATAGATATGTAAACAGTCATTATTTTCTATGTATTTTAAGGGAAAGTTAAACTCAGATAGGCTTGAATGAAAAATTCAGAACATCCTTTGTTTATGTTTTTGACTTTAAAAAGGCCAAGTCCATTTCACCTTATGTCTTCCCCACAAAGAGGCTACAAAGTACACCCCACCCTAATTCCTCCAACTCGGTGGGACCCCTTTCCCGCGGAGCTCGCCCTGTGCCGGTTAGTTACTCAGTGAGGCCGGTTCTTCACGGCCTGCCTTGCACACGGGTCACAGAGCCGGTCCCCTCTGAGCTGGTCTCGTACTCACAGACCTCGGGGCGTTTGGTAGATGCTGTCATTTACTGGAGGGTTTCCCAAGAAGATAGGCTCCCAAACGAGCAACGGTTTGGCGTTGAGCGTCTGGTTCCACCACTACGAAAGCCAGACAATCAAAATGCACTGAGTTCTGACGGAACCACATGATTGCCGCCCCCCAAGCCAGGTCCGGGTGGAGGATGTGGAAATGGGGCCCAAAGCAAGCGCTGGGCCCCGAGCTGAGACACGCCCATGGCGCTCCCGACCCTGGAAGCCCCGGCAATTTCTTTTTTCCAGAACAGTTTGTGGACCCCACCCTCGGTCCAGCATCAACTCAGGACCTCATCAGAGTTATTGCCTGAATAAAATCAGAAAATGTACCAATTAAAAGAACATCTAATTGTTTAATGAGATTTTCCAGGATGGGCAGAAAGATAAGCAGAGCATGAAACATGCGGACAAACTGAATACTGCATTTTGGAAATAGCACTTACAGGGGGTTCGGGCTGATTTTCAGTGAATGGCTGTGTTCAGATACATCACTTCAGTATCTAACAATTTCATTCATTTACAGCTACGTGTAAATTCCACCAAACGAGCTGTGTTGAGGCTGCTTATTTTTTCCTGTACCCTTTGTTTGGTCTTAATAGGCAGGCCCTCTCCTGCATTCGTAAGGAGATTGCATCCAGCGGGAATCTCGAGGGAGAGGGGGGCTGTCTTCTGTGACGGTAAAGTTCCTGGCCTGCCCCCTGGGCCTTCTAGCCGTGTGTCCCATCCATCCCCCACTCACGGACACACGGACACTCACACCCCTGGGTTGGACACTTGTTCAAAGCCACCCTGGAAATGTGATGTATTTACTGAGGTGCCTTAGTGTTTCCCTCACATTTCCGGGGACCAGGACCACCCGTCAGAATTGTATCTGATGAAGTGTCCCCAAGTGTCCC
Source organism: Cryptoprocta ferox (assembly GCA_028646485.1). Taxonomy (NCBI): domain Eukaryota; kingdom Metazoa; phylum Chordata; class Mammalia; order Carnivora; family Eupleridae; genus Cryptoprocta; species Cryptoprocta ferox. The sequence continues at coordinate 86,695,781 of CM053566.1, forward strand.
CATGTCACCTAGATCCCTTCCTTTCCTCCTTTCCAAGCCTTGAACCAAGTTTGGAGACAAACCTGAAGGATGTCTACTTTGGGGATAACGGAGCTGCGTCTGGGGACGATGACACACAGGTGCGGCTTTTGAGCAGAAGCGTCCCCGTGGGACCCAGGCGTGCACAGCTATGTAGTAAAAACCGGGAAAGACAGGAAGTACGGCTCAGCGCTTCCTGTCCACAGAAGCCCAGCACCCCTCCCGCCACGCCTCAGAGCCGCACACCCGGGCCCCTGGAAGAAGGTGCGAGGTGGCCCCAGGGCTCCACGTGCTTGTCCACGACCATTACATCTCGACTTTCACCTCCTAGGGGCCGCAGACCGAGACTCACTGAATAAGTTAGCACAATAAAAAAATGGGAAATTAAAATGCATTTGACAGAATGTGCTTGAAGTATATTCTCCCTACATATGTGCTCATTAAATTTTAAATGATTAGAGGCTAAAGACTGATTTTTTCTTTTTAACGAGCTACGTGAAGAAGAGTCAGGGTCTCTGGCTCTGGAAGAAGACTGAGGGTAACTCCAGAAAGCGACAAATTCCCAGCGGTTTTTCTAATTTATAGTTCATCTAATTTACATTACAGACCCTTTGTCCGACTCGGGCCGGGCCGGGTAGTTTATTTAGGGAGCACGTTTACTGCATAACTGAAGATGTACAGGGATTGGTCCCAGCCGGCGGGACCCCTCCCCAGCCTGGTGCTCCTGGGGAGGGGAGCCCTGAACAGGACAGAACCCCCCTCCGGAGGGCTGGCCGCCCCCATGGCTGGAGGGCGTATTTCTGAGACAGAAAAAGTTAACCGAGCCCCCTGCCCCTTCTGAATAACGTTATTAAAGCAGATGAAACTGATTAACAGTAGCTTAGCACCATTGATTGTCTGACCCACCGAGAGGGTGGGTGAGACTCAGCCCGGGGGCCAGGTGTCCGGACGGGGACAGTTCTGCTTCACACGCTGTGCAGGTAATGCCCGGATCTCCCTACCTGTTTACAGACGGACGCTTCAGCCATCTCTCTGGTTCGCATTCTGTCCCGTGTATATCCTTACTTCGTCACCTAGTTGGGAGAACACCTGTTCTCAAAATCCAAATTCAATGCTAAGTCCACCAAGGTACTCCGTTCCTGCCTGAATCTCCCTGGATCTGAAATCATCTTGTATATGTCGTCCCTGCACCAGATTCACCCCTTTATTTGGGACGATGTCTGCTTTTTAAGTGAGATTCTTCTGTACCTGCCTATAGTGTGAGCTTGTGAGACAAAGGGGTTTTACACCATCACCTTCCGCTGCAGAGCACGGACACCACGCAGCACATTAGCTGCAGCCAGCCTTCTCGGGGACATGTGTCCCACATCCGTTCCCTTCTTTCAGAAACATGTGATGTGACTAGCAAAGGAATTACTACACACCTTTTCTGTTGCAATAATATGTGCTATTTCATTAAACCATTGATTTAAGAAAACCCTTAAGGACTCTATTCAATTCATTCTCTACATTTAAGCTGATATTTGAAAAAATAATAGTTTCCATATTTAGTAATTTCTCTGCGCCAGGCACAAGCTAAGTGCTTTAGACATTATTTCTAATCGTTAGAATAGTCCTACCAGGTATGTGTTATGACCCATATGGATGGACACGGAGGCTACAGCAGGATGGGCTCTGATAGCCACACAGCCAGCAGACGCAGACCCGACGGGGACTCCACCAGCCCCCCAAGCTGATCCCTCCGTCTGGGACCTTCCTGCTGTGCACACATATAAGCAAGCATGTGGCCCCATTGTGGAAGCGGGAACATATATAAAATGCATATCCGTGTATGTTTCACGTGCACATGCATGTACACATATATTCTATGAAGTCGTAGTTCTTACAAACGGGCAGACACACAGCTTTAGAAAGAATTCAGAATTTCTTTACGTCAATGGCTTCCACTGAGCTCAAATATGATTAAGACACCACAAGTTGTTACTTTTTCAGAGAAGATGCACTCGGTCTGAGTCATGTAGAGCTATCTTCCCGTGATGAGACTTCCCACAGAGAGAAGATCTAAGACACGGAGGTCTCGACAACGCCTCACACTCTGAATAGGAAGCAGTGCTTTCCTACTGAAACTCCGACATGGTGATGACTGCAAGCAGGTCTGCGGCGGACCCGCTAACGACGCGCCTTGCGAGCAGGTGCTGTGCTCCCCGGTCCCGACCCGGAAACCGGCGCCACTCACACGGCCTTCCCCGCTCGTCTGCTTCCTGCACAACTGTGCGCCCGGAGCCTCCTTCCATACGCTGCTTGAGTAACAACTTGGAAAATCTACCAGGGCCATATAGATGCCACATAATGATGAGTTTTCCATAAAGACTCATTTCAGCTTCCACCAGGGCCCGCCACCCACCACCGTCCACCACGAGGGCGCCTGCCTGGCATCAGCGGCCAGAAGGCACGTGAGCGAGCTGGTGGCGGGCTCTGTGGGGACGGGAGGGGCCTGTCCGCAGCTCTGAGGGGCCAGAGCCAAGTGCATGCAGCCTGTGCTCAGCAGGTGGGCCACACAAGCGTCCTGCCTGGGAGCTGGCACCTGTGTGGGAGCGACCTTCCACCCGGCGCGCCCATCACCCCGGCATCTCCTGGCCCGAGTCAGGGCAGGTCTGGGACAGTCGTGGGCCCCGGCCCCCAGGGAGCAAGCACGAGGCCGGGTCTCTGCTCTGACCTCCGTCCTCCAAAGTGATTGATCATCCCTTCCTGTGACTCTCAGGCCACACCAATACTCACCCCTACTGCCATCGGCACAGCTGCTCTCTGCTCCCCAGGATGCTCCCGGCTGTGCATCATCCTCCTCATGTTACAGCTGAGGAAACTGAGGCTCTGGGTGTCTGAAGGGCACGTTCAAGCTTTTCCAGCCCCTGACCACGAAGGCCGGCATTAAAGCCCCGCCATGTGCAGCTCTGAAGCACTAATGCAGGCACAGCTGTCCTTCCAGGAACTGAGAACGGCAGGGACAGGCCGCTCGGGAGGGAGGGCTGTGACGCAGATGGGGGGTGTGTGCACCGTCCTCTCTTCCCAGAGGCCCCCGTGCCCCGTCTTGAACACGAACAGGACCGGCAGCACCGACGGAGGATGGGGCATTCTGGAAACGGGCCCCGGCTGGGGCCAGCCGGCTCCTCCCGATGTCAGGCTCACGTCTGTGGCCAGCGGCTCTCGTCCTAACTTCTGTGGAAGTCTGATGGGTCCTTTTAAGGGTGTAGGTAATGTGTGCGTTTACAGGACAGTCTCAGTGAAATTGTGTGTCAGTCACAAATCTCTGAGCTTTGTAAATATCAGACAATCGGTTTCTAAAGCTCGGTGGCGGAGGCATCAAACCTTCCACCCCCTCTGCCCGAGGGTGACCAGGCATCCGAAGCCCCCTGCTCCTGCGTGAAGGTGCTGCCCTCCCACCGCTGCCCTCCCACGGCCCACCCTGCACCCACTGTCTACACGGCGGGGCCCACCAAGAGTGCCTGCGTCCCGTCCCGCAGTTTCCAAACAGCCTCGAGGGACCCCATCCTGCAGGCGGAAGGCCCCACGGGGGCCCAGAGAGGGAGCTGCAGCTGGGCCGTGAGGGGCCCTGGAACTTCAGGAGGCCCAGAACATAAACTCAGGGACGAGGTGGATTTCAGGATGTAACCTGATGTGGTGACCAACCCAGGCGCTCTGTGCTGTGTAAGCACCGAGACACGGGCTCCAGGCCCAAGGAACAGTCCCCGTGGAATTTTCCAGAAGTGCTCAGATACTGCAGCACCGACACAGCCTCACATGCTTCCTGCCGAATATTTTAAGTGGATGAAAGAGCCCAGCAGACACCTTTTTCTGGATTCATAAATAGGCTCCCACCTCACAGTACAGGCCTGAATTTAATTTGTTTAATATTCCCAACACTAACGATGCCTATTTAAGACATCCTGTTAAAAGTTTGTAACATTAATTTAATGGAAAAATGCCAATATCACTCTGAGAACTCTATTAGGTTTTCAACCCGTTAAATTAATGTTACTAACTTTTAATGGATGTTGTAATTAGATGTTATTATTAACGGGAATATTACCCAAATTAAAATCAGACCCTGCAAGAGACACAACACACATTTACAAGTACATAAAGTCCCCGTGTCTGGACGTCCCGCGCACGCCTGTGGGGCCAGAGGCCCGGCCTGGCTCCCCCGGGGCCTGCCCAGGGCCGGCTGCCTGGCATGGCTGGTGCAAACATCCTCGGACCCCGCGCCACCGGCCCGGCCCCCTCGTAGGGGAGGAAGTGCCGGCCCCCCACACGCTGCGGGGGGCGGGGGACCATCTCCCAATTTCACACTCAATCCAAGGGTCACACTCCATCCGGCCTGATTGGGTTCGGCAGCCTGAAATTGATTGTTTGGGCTGTAAAGCTCGCCCGCCTTCCTGGCCAATTTAAGAAAGAGGCTGCTCAGCGGCTGGGCTATTATGAGCCCGAGAGCAGAGACGGGGAATGTCGTGAATTCGGGGCTGCGGGGTCTGACCCCGGCCAAAGATGGGAAAGGGGAAAGGCCTATTACCCGACTCCCACGGACGTGCCAGCTCGCCCGGGGAACCGGGAGGTCTAACCCGACACCCCCTGCTGGTGAAGACTGCTGAGCGGCGTCTGAGACGCAGGACAGAAAACCCGCCATGTGCCCCGAATGGCCTCCGCTGCCATAGCACGTTGGGGTCTCAGAACCGCACCACAGAGCAGACTGTGGCCGGCAGAGAACGCTTCAGGCCTCAGGAGGGTTTGTTCAGAGACACTGAAACCCGAGATGGGGCACGGGCTCTCTGTCAAGCAGGGAGGCAGGTCCCAGTGACAGCAAAGCCGAGACCAGGCTGGAGGTCCCCGGACGGGGCCCCCAGATGCTCTCAGCACAGTGCTCCCTCTGTGCGCCAGCCTTTCCTCTCTCCACAGCCTCCATCTGGTGGCGGACGGGCGGCAAGGTCATCGGAGGCGGGACGAGCAGCTAGTCTGTCTGGGAAGACCTTTCTCTACCACCGGCCCGTCCCCCTCACTCCTCCCGGAAGTGATCTGTACGCCGCGCCATCCGAGGCTTATCTATCTCCTTTTTCCGGTGACACTAGTCATGTTTCCTGTCAGAGCAGACACGTGGACACGGCAGGGCCCTGGCTTGGGGGCCAAAAGTTGTGTAGTTTTACATACACGCAGAACCCCTCAACCTTCAGTCCGCTGGTGGGTGCGACGGGGCCGTGAAGTGGTGACTGACACAGCGGTAGTTTCGAGAACAAGAGGCGGCGGCGGCGCTCAGCAGAGGCTGGCCTGACGGATGCCCCTATCTCTCGGTCACTTTGCGTGCCTATTTATGAACAAAGAATTAGCTACAGAGACAAACGCAGAGCCAGAGCCTCAAGGAGAAGTTCAAATACTTCTCAACAGCCCGTTTCCCAAGTGAGTGTGAACCTGCGGACGAGGAGACAGAGGCGGCGGCTGCACGAGCCAGGTCATCGCGGCGGGCTGACAATGCGAGCAAGGTGCAAGGTAGGACTGCCGACCCGGGAAGCTCACCGTCACGGTAGAGGCCAAACAACACAGGCCCCTCTCAGCAGACACAAAGAGCATGTGACAAAATCCTACATCCTGTCAAGATTAAATGAAAAACTCAACCAACTAGACAGAGGAAGAAGTTTTCTCTGCTTAGTAATAGGCGCCTACAGCAGACCACAGCCCAAACCATCCCTAATCGTGACAGATCAGGAACGTGACAGGGCGCTCACCCTCACACTGTGTTCCACGTTGTGCTGGGGGTGGAGGTGGAGGCTGGGAAGCACAACGGCCTGAAGGCGATAAGCAGGTTCGGCAAGGTTTGGGGACGGGACAGGTGAGCGGTGAGTCCGGCCGTGGGAGGATGGCGGAGGACACCAGGCCTCCCGTGGGTGATGGATGTGGACGGGCGTTAGCGGCGGTGCCGGCGCAAGCCTGCAAGTTCACTCAGTACCACCCAGTTGTATACCTGACAAGTGCCCGTTTTATGCATACGGATTACACCTCAATCAAAAATAATGTGCTGATAATATTCAACATCTGTTGAAGTTGGCCCATGTCCAGACACCGGGCAGCGAGGACAGAAAAGTAAAATAAACACACTAGAGTGTCCACTCTCCATAGTCAGCATCTTACCTTTTCCCTCAAACAAAACCTAATTTCAAGCAAGCCTTGGATCGCCTCCCAGGCTCAAGCCAACGCGTTTCCAACGATGTGCGTTATGCCATTGTTACGGTCACTCTGTCAAACAGTAAACTGCATAAAACAGCACTTTCTTGTGCACCTTCTGTGACACACGGTTTTACAGAAAACCAGTCTTGTCTTTCCCTGAAACGAAAGTGAGTGGCTGGTCCGCGCAGGACTTCCCACTCAGGGAAAACACACGTCATTCTGAATCATCATTTCTTGTTGTTATATCAGGCACAGAAGCTAAATAAAGCCCTCGGAAGATGCAGTGGACCGCGCGAGCTGGAGCCAGGCTCAGGCTTGGTTTCCACACCGTCTCAAGGACTCACCTCCCAACAGCGAAAGGGAGATTTCGTCAGTGCTCAAGTCTGAGATACTAAGAGAGTTTGCAGCATTCACTCGCCTTCCATGTCTACTGTTGTGGGATCCTCTTTCCCAAAAGTAAGGGCTAGTCTTCAAAAAAGTGATTTTAAACATAACATAAAAGTGGGTGTGGCCCATGGTTGGTGTTCCTGTCTAGTTAGTTAGTTAGTTAATGTTTATCTATTTTGAGACAGCGAGTGAACACAAGCAGGGGAGGGGCAGAGAGAGAGGGAGAGAGAGAATCCCAAGCAGGCTCCACACCATCAGCACAGAGCCCGACACAGGGCTCGAGCTCACGAATCGAGAGATCATGACCTGAGCCAAAACCAAGAGCTTAACTGACTGAGTCCCCCAGGAGCCCCCTCGTCTAATTTTTTGTTGCATTGTCTGATTCCATAAAGTGTTATCGGTTGACTGGTGCATTCAATCACACTTACTGAAAACACGGATTGGCTCGCAGCACTGGCAATAAATATCTCTTGAATTGATTAATTAATGCTTAGAATGTGGGAGTTCCTGAGAAGCATTTTAGGAGATTAAGAGCAGGGCATCTACGTGGGCCCTCCCTCCAGGCACCATCATGTGACCTCTGGGGTGGCCAGTGTCCGAGGCTGACCGGTCACAATGGCTATTCCATCCAGTCTGTTGCTCAGAGCTCCCCACTGGGCAAGGTTTTGGGTAGAAACTGACACGTGACACCCGTGAACCACAGAGTTGTACAGGGGGAGTGGGGCGCAGGGGGTGACGTTAGGGTGTGGTCCTGATCACACAGCTCGCAGAGCCCCCCTGGTCCTGATCAATGGCAGCCCCGTCATGAGGACTGCAGCTGGCCTGTCCAGACCTTCCCCTACTTGTAGGGGGGTTGGACATGCAGGGTCGCTCGTGCCCCAGGGATCACCACATGCCAGGTTGACACTCAGGAAGCAGATCATTCTCTGCCAAGGCATGATGGCCTTGCTCCAGGGCCCACGGACCTGCACATTCTCACCACGTTCCAGCCCTGCAAGGTCTCTCTCCCCCTTTCCTTCACCATGTTCTGGGTCTGACTGCTGGCTCCAGTCTGGGATTTGGGTGAGGGATTTATTAGGGAGCCACACGCAGCCCCTCACTTGCCCTGCTCCCTTTGCATTGTGGACACTGACAGGAACTCCCGTGATGCCCTTCCCTTTGCTTTCAGGCGTATCATGTTCTATCACTACCTCCCTGCGGGTCAGCCCCTTGGCCTCCCTCTGACATTGCTGATGGTCATGGAGACCCAGCCCCTGAGCACCGTCGCCCAGCCTCTCCCCCTTCTGGCAGCCATCACCCCCACAGCTATCAAGCAGCCCAGCCCTGGACTACAGGGCGGCCCCCCTGGACATTTCAGTCATTCAGGTCTGCCTCCTACAAAGCATCCTTGGTGGTTCAGCAGCTTTAGTGGATGGGCGGCTTCGGGGCCTTCCTGTCGAACATTATCCTGGGGGCTCTTCTAGAACCCATGCCATGCATGCGTTGGAGGCTGCCTTGAAGCCCACCTCCTACCATCTGTGACCACTCAGGGCTCTGCACCTTGCTCAGCATGGGCATCACTTTGTGCAGGCCCCCAAGAGCAGGTCCACTCTGGCCCCAAGCATGTCACATCTGGGAGTCTGACGGTGTCCTCAAAGACAAATTCTCATCTACCAGTCCTATATTCTGGGCCCTGAGACTCCTGGTGACCCAGCAAGTTACTTCTCGTGGCCTCCACAGGGGAGGCTGTCTTCCTTGTATTCAGGTCAGCAGATCCCCGGATGGGCTACATGGGGACAAACCCTAGCGATTGGCCTGCAGCCAAGGTTGGAGCGGCTCTTGGGGGGGCCTGTTGCCCTGGGGGGGTCTTCGCTTACAGGGAAGCCAGCCCTCCTCACCGTCCCACACGGAAAACACTGAAGATCAAGCTACTCCTTTCCTTTAGGGGCTATTTGCACCCCCCAGGGCTGAGGCCAGCTGACTCGTCCTCACTTCATCATTAAACTCAACACTTAACATGCTGCTTTTCCCCTACGCATCCTGATGGACACAGAACTCACAGTCCCCTTCGACAAGTGGGTGCCTTGGTTTCCTAGCATGGCCGTGACAAGTCCCCACACTGGATGGCTCAAAACAGCAGGGATTTAGAGTCTTACAGTCTGGAGACCAGAGGTCTGACCCGAGGTGTCTACCAGACTCATTGTCCACTGTGGCCCCAGTGGACACATTCTTCGCCTCTTCCAGCCCTCAGCCTCCGTGGTCACGTGGCCTCTCCTCTTCTGTCTGTGTCTCCCCTTTGAGAGTTTATCTCATAGGGTCACACAAGATTGCATTGAGGGCCCCCAGACAAGCCAGGATAAGCACCCCCTCACGAGGGACTTAACTGAACGACGTCTTTTTCCATATAAGTTTTGATGCATGGGCTCTGGGGGGCAGGATGTGGCTGTATGTTTTCCAGGGACCCCCATTCAACCTGTCCAATCCACATCCATGTAAACAGCAAGCCCATATCGCTGGGATTTTCCTAATAGTCTTCACACAACAAACCAATGCTGCCGTGGCCCTGCTTGGAAGGCAAAGGGACTTGTTCCTTCTTCATCAATAAACCCTCCATGCAAACACATACCTATATAGAAAGCACTAGAAATACAAGAGAGGAGAGGCTCCCACCCAGCAGATTGCACAGAGACACAAGGTGCCGGTGGTCTTTGGAGGAACCTTGGCCGTTGGCACGCACATCAGAGAGCAGGTGTCTGGAATGGATGGACAACCTTCCTCGCTGGCAAAGCTGCCCACGGGGAATTTCTCATCAGTCTCCCAGACCATCTGAAGCACGAGCTCGCGTCCCACGGTGCCCAGGTCACATGAAGCAGGAGGAGGCTCGGCGACATGTCGCTGCCTAGCTCCCGACCGTGGAGCCCTGGGAAAGTTTGGCCACAGGAGGCCTCTTCCCTCCCGAGGATGGTCTTGGTCACATAGGCCACATTCATCATGGGCGTACGTGGCCCCGCGTCTGCTACTGTCCCAGAACACAGACCGCATTGTCTGCCCTATTTCTAACACCCCTTCCTCAGCCCTGAGTCTCCAACTCCCGCGCCCGCCCCTTCCCCACGACTCCATACACCTGTGTGTCCCTCCGCTGCCCGCCACGTGGTCTGCCCAGAGCAGAGTCGTGTGTCCGGCCCCAGGCAGCACCCTGCCTCCAGCTCCAGGCTGGATCCCTGGAGGGTCCAGAGCACATGCCCCGGTCAGTACATGTAAGGATCTAAGAGAAACGGTACCTTTGGTCCCCTTTCTGCTTGAATCCGCAGCGAATTGGGAGGCGCGGCTTGTCCTGCACCCCAGGTGGAACCAGACGACGGGGCGGATTCCCCAGCAGAAGGACCAGAAATGACCTCATGGAGGCCGAGAGCCCTGTGAACAGGGAGAGTCACGGCCTGATGCCCACGTCCCCGGGAGCACTGTCAGAGACCACCCAGACCCAGGGGCCCCAGAAAGCCACAGAGGTTAGCTGAGACACAACCTGCAGGGGAGGGGCAGAAGTGACCCGAGTGAGGCCCGAGGGGGCCGACATCCCACACGGTCCCCGTGTGACCCGACCGCCAACCTCAGGCCCTGGAGGAACAGTAAGCCCCCCCCCCCCGGGGCTCCACGACATTTTTCCATAACCGACATTTTCCTTCACTTCAGGGTAGTTCACAGAGTGCAGATGGGGCCACTGAGAGCACGATGGGGTCTCATCAACCACGCATGTCACCCAAAGAGACTGTCTCCCATCTCAGTGAACACCTGTCGGCTGTGGGATGGTTGGATCAACAATGATCCTAAGTGAATCTTGAAAACTGGTGTCTTCACCGTCACCGACAAGGCAAATCACCGGCACGGAACCTCCCAGAAGTGCTGGGACAGGAAAGGACGAAGCCGCTGAGGAGCAGGGCGACGAGGTCAGCAGCAGGGAGGCCAGGAAGGTCTGCGGTTTCTACCATGGTGACCGTTCTTGGGGGCGCTTGTGGGGACAGCACAGAACGCCCTTGGTCTCTGCCTTTCAAACCACAGGGACAGCATCTGGGGTGTTAAGAGAAGTCTGGAAGAAAGTCGTGAGCGGAGCCTGGCTCGCCCCACTCGGAGGCGGAGGGAAATCCCTGCACGAGTCAGTAGCTCGGACTCCAGGAGGCAGCGAGCGGCCAGGGCGGATCCTCCGCAGAGAAAGAGAAGCTGAATTTCCACGCGGCCGCGTCCCAGTCCAGCCTCAGAGAGCGCAACACTCGGTGCCTCATTAGGACGGCGGCCAGGGGCGTGTGCTGCCCCTCGGGCATCCGTGTCCTGGGACCCACACCCTCGAGCACTTGGGCCTCCGGGGATCACCTAGTCTGGGACGCGGTGGCCCACCACTCCCTGACCCCTGCTCTACTCTGTGACCCCGGCCGGCCAGCAGGGGGGCATCCTGGGAAGGCAGCCGGCTGTGCTCAGTCTCCTGGGTGGTGGGCGGCACGGGGAGGCCCAGTGGCGGCGGCGGCGGGGTCTCCTGTTTTCTTAAAATCCCCCGACACGCTGCAGTCCCAGGCGCTAAAGAAAAACTTGCGTGGAGTTTGGAGTAACCTGGGAAACGCCTCTCCGCCGCCTGGCCTGCGTGCGGCAGGCAGCCAGTGTCCCCCGACTGGGTGCGGCGCCAGCTAAGGTGAGTGCAGGAGCCTCTCGGTCATCCCTGGGTGGCGCGGAGTGGGGGGGGCCTGCTCCCTGGGGACTTTCCCGAGAAGCAGCGCGATGAGTGGAGCTCCATGTGCGCCCTGCTCCTGGGCCGCTGGCCCTGGGTGACGAGGACTCCGAGGCTGTGATGACCCAAAAGTGAAAGCGTGAGGGACACCAGTCTCCTCGGCCGGCACAGGGTCGGTCAGCAAACGTTCAGGCAGAGGGACGAGATCCACGCTGCTGGTCTCCCGTCAAACCCGTTCCTGGAGCTGGTGTGACAGTCGGAAAGGACGAGCCCCCGAGGGCTCAGGGTGCTCGCGGCCTGCGCGGGGCCTCGGCTAGAGGAGGCGGCGCGATCCCACCGTCTTCCCACCGTGCGCAAAGCTGGCAGCACGGGGTGTAAACGGGCGCGAGGCGGAGACACCCCACCGCCTTCAGCCGTGACGTCCACTCCAGGCCACGACCACGGCAGGGGTGTCGAGGGCGGCTCCCGCCCGGGCCTGGGGGAGGTCGTGCCCACAGCAGGGAACGAGGACTGCGGAGGTGCTGGGCTCCAGGCCCTGGACTGCCCTCGATTCTCGAGACGCTGACATGTCACGGCAATCGCGGTTTTCCCGCTTGGGCTGGAAGGGCCGCGCTGGTATCTAAGTGCGCTGGGAGGACAAGCTAATCCGCTCAGATCCGCTGAGCAGACGGACCCTCACGGGGGGGACACCGCTGCACCTGGCTCGGGGGGCGATGAGAACAGAGCCCCTGGAACGGAAGCATCCGGATGCCATTTTCGCAGACACCCTCCCCCGGGGGTGGCTTCCGCGGAAACGACGTCTGGGAACTGTGGAGTGTGTGGGGATTCTACGTGTCCGGCGATATTGGTGCTCTGATTCCGTCAGTGTGCGGGGCCCATGGCGAGGTGAACATGCCAGGCTCCAGGCGGCCCCTCGCCTGCTGGAACGCGGGTGCAAGCCACCATCTGCAGGGAAAACATTTAAGGGGACCCCGATGGCTTCGCCCATGTGTGCGTAACATATGTTTGGAAGCCTATTAAACAAAAGAGCGCAAAGCAGCCTTGTCAGAAAGTTTTAGATCAAGCACTCACTCTTCCTGAATATTTTTTAATTGGTCAATTAGTTCTGTAAGTGTTTGGGGGACGCATTTACTCAAAGGAGCAGTGTGTACGGATCTGTTTGAGATTATCTAGATTCTGAATGCCTGTTCTTCCAGCTGAACTTTGGGTTGTGTCTACACAGCACAACCGATGCAATTGTTTGGACTAATTGGCTGGGCACCAACCAGGTGTTTGACCAAGAATGCCGATCGAGTCGGGAGGCGGACAGAGGCAGGAACCCGCCCTTTGCTCACACAGCCAGTTAGTGACGGGTTTTCTAGTTGAGAAGTTTCGAGCACTTGCAAACACCATGAACCCCAATGCAAACGCAGAGCAATATCTGTATTCAAATCTTTCCGTGGACACATCTGAGACTGTGATGAGACAGTGGCCCGCACCACCGTGAGGACGCCGGCGTCGGAGCCGCAGATGCATCTTGATTCTTCATGGAACATCGTATTCTTTATGCTAATTATCCATGAGCAGATATTCTATCTGAACCATTACAAACTGCGTCCCCTTGTCTTTAATTGGGTTTTATTAACTTGCATCTATTGTTAAATCAGAACAATGATACAAAAAGTAGAGAAAGGAAGTCTGAGTGACAACGCATTGTGGTGGTAATTTGAACAGGTGGGCAAATTGAAACAGTTAGCGAGTTGCTTTGTTTCAACTTGCGTGTTAAAGTTTACAATGATCCGCTACTTTTTCGAACACGGATCCACAAACTGGGTGGGAGTTTATCCGTCGACGCGCACAGCCACGCTCAGTGCGGGTGACGGAGCCCCTCGGGCAGACGGGACACAGGCAACGGCGCTCCGTCCAGCGAGGCAGGTGAAAGGGAGGAACTAAGGGATGGGAAAAGTGGGCGCGATTTTCCCGAAGAAGACGGGTCTTGGCCCAAGCGTGAGAGTGTGTTTGACCACCAGCAGGCTGCTGGGGGTTAGCGTGTGGGCATTTAGGGGCGGAAGTCAGAACAGAGACCACTCGAGCCTGGTCCTGTCACAGTTTTCGAGGCGTTAACGAGGCCAGGGAGCAGCGTGGCGTCAACACCCCGGGTCACTCAAAGCCACCTCAGTGAAAGCGCATCGAGCCACGTTCCGGGGCCGATGCGGGTTAACTCCAAGCAGAGCTCGGCAGGCTGGAGGGCGCGGGGCAGAGGAGCGCCCGGGCCGTCAGGACTCTCAGGAGGCGTCTGGAGCGGGAGGCCGCGGGTCTACAGAGACACGTAAGTGCTCGCACAGCGGACCGCCCGCCCGCGAGGGCGTCCAGGGAAACAGGCGGCCCTGTGCTTCAGCCCGAGGGACAGCCACTGCCACGCAGAACCGTGCCCATCTGCACAGCACAGCCTCACCTCACCGAGAAGGAACGCGGCGATGGGGTTGCTTGCTTTCTGTTTATAAAGCGAAATTGGATCCAACTGAGGACACATCATCAGAATCTGCGTTCCAAACCCCACGTCCTGTTCAGAAACCATCAGGACCCGCCGTGTGCCGTAAACACACACGGATCCCTACGACCACCCACGAGTTCTCGCTCAGATCCGTTCCTTCGTCACTTTGTGTTAACTCACAAACAGCAACAAAAGCCACGGCTTTTCCTAAAAGCCCACATCTTCCTAGAGAAGCTTCTCCAGTTTTGCCCAATAAAAATTTTTGACACTTTCATTGTTGTTTCCACTCTCCTGTTTGATCGCTGGTTTATTTGTCCTTTCCTCTGCCGTGAGTGGTGGGGAATGATATGCTCACTCGTTTACCGAAGTCGGCTTGGTCTGTCCTTCACTCCCATGCTGCCACGAGCCCCCACAACCTCATGCGTGTCCGCCGAGCCCAACAAAGTGTCCCGAGATGGTGCTGAGCAGGCTGCCCGTCCCTCCCGGCCGCAGCGCCGGGCCCCCAACCCAGAGCCCTGTGCGCAGAGCACAAAGCCAGCAGCCAGCACATGGGGCGAGCTGGGCTGTCGCATGGTGGGGACGTGTGCGCAAACACAGGGGGCAAGAGTTCCTCCCTGAGGTCATAAGGGGCCCTGGCATCAGGCGCACACATATTTCCTCGTCTTGGCACTAAAGAGAACACGCGTTTGGAGCTCAATGGTCGTTCACAGGCTAACTTACGATAATGTTCAATGACATTATTTTCCATTGTTAAAATCACCTAATTGCTTGGAATCTCCCCCAAACATACAGGTTAGTAAAATCAGAACAACCAAGTTGGCAAGCAGGGAAATAAAGGAATTAAAATTATTGAGTAATTCAAAGTTTTAAAGGCTCTGAAAAGAGAAAAAAGAAACCTGGTCGCAGAAAATTGTACATATTCACACAAGCGATATGGTGTCACAGAAATAAAACACAAGTTCTCAGAAAGGATAGGTCTGTGGCATATGTTAAAAATGTATGACTGGTCACATAATCAAAGATGCCCCCATCCTGAAGTTTCCTTAGAACCCACTTAAAGTGCACCTTTTTAAAAATTCTTCAAATTACTTCTTGCATAAACAAATAACATATAATCACTGGGAATTAAATGTGAACATTTTCCCAGTGATACAGTGATGTTTGGTTTTTGTCATTCATTATCAGTGATGCTAAGTTTTATAATTAATTTTCCCCTCTGAAGATAAATCTACTTACCTGTAAGAGAAACAAAGTCTGCACTTTTCAGGAATAGTCTGGAGTGGAGGAGAAAGTTCCCCAGAGCTTCAGGGCAGAGCCCCGGCGTCTGGGGGCATGACTATGCAGGTAATAAAGAGTCATTCCAGCTATAAATCAGTTTAATAGTTTCCAGTGTAAATGTATTACCTGATTTCCCCACTTTTTAAAAGGAGCAGTTTAAAATGCAATATTTCTATGTATTCCAAACAGTTTGCGTGACTTAATTTCAAAGTTACAGAAACTGCTATGTTCTCACTCCATAATTTAAAAAGAAAAGTTTTTGACAATAAATAGCAGTTGAAATGAGTCAATTTAGTGGTGACAAAGAATGTTTCTGACTATAAATGCAGTGTTCAGTTATTTCGACAGTAGACTTGTCATGTTGATGTAGCTGGGCATCATAAAAACTGTTTAAAACTGTGAATTTAACTGTTAAAATTAGCAGTTACACTGTTGGCTCTAAACACCGGGTAAAACGAAGCAGTAATGAACCCAAACAACATCAGAAAGTGTTTTTTCCAAATGTCACCTTTTTTGTCATTTGTTGCTATTTTTCCAAAGCATAATGTAGGATGATATTTTGAAGCGAAAAGGGAATATTCTGGGAAATCCGTTAGCGAACCAAACGTCAATCAGCGCAGAATCAGGGGTGGTCAGTCCCTGCAGCCCCGGAGACCAGGGAGGCGCCAGAGCTGACGGGTCTCTGGGCCTCCCTACGGCCGGAGCAGAGTTTGTTCGTCAGGCGTGAGCCCAACCACCCTCAGTGTAGACTCCGTTTTGGTGAGCAACAGACCGCACACTCGTCCCGGCCGCCCAGCCCTGCGGCCACTTCTGTGGGACGCGCGTTGTGTAAGAAACGGCATTCCGGGACAAACGGTTACCCTCAGTGCTCGACGGCCAGCCCCCGCCACGGCCCCTGGGTCCTTTGGACCACGTCTACCAAGGAGCCATGAAGCCATACGTGCAGGTAAGTGGTTAAATCAAGCCCTCCGGAAACACACATGTGCACACCCTGACTGCGGCGCTGGCCGTTCTCCACGGTGTCCGTGCTCCCCCGAAGGCCGGTGTGGGCGCAAGCACGAGGCCACCGACATGGACGGGAAGATGCACGCAGCTGAACCTTGAAAACCTACAGCCATTGTCTTCAGTGTGTCGCGTGGACTGTGAATGGAAACTGTAAACAGCAAGCATCATGCGGGTCCCCAGGTGACCCCCCTTCATGGCTCCTCCAGGGGTTCCCAGCTGGCAAGAGACCAGGCTCTGTGTCCTGCTCTCGCAGTCTCCGACAGCCGTCCTGTCCTCGGGGAGGGCTCTGACCCCGGGCACTGGCTCCACCCGTGGCCCCTGGGCACTTGGGGCCTCCCCTCGGGGCCACTCACCATGATTTATAAATGGCATGTGGACATCACTGCCTCCAGGAAGCCCCACCCCCACTGCCGAACCCAGGGCACATGCCCTGGCATATGTCCCCATCTCAGCCCCTGTCACCCTGGAGTTCGACTGTGTACCTGCCTGCCTCCCGCACGGGACCGCAGGGCCTGGGGGCGGGAACCATGGCCCCACAGCACAACCCACCCCCGCTGTGGCCATGGCAACCGAAGATTTGCAGGTGGGACTCTGACTCTTCCACGGTTGTTTCAGGGTCACCGGGGGCTCAGTCGGGGTTAAACGTCCAACTTCTGATCTTGGCTCAGGTCATGCTCTCTGTTGGTGAGTTCGAGCCCCATGTCGGGTTCTGTACTGCCGATATGGAGCCTGTTTGAGATGCTCTCTTGCTCTCTCGCTCTCTCCCTTGCTCTCTCTCTCAATCTCTCTCACTCTCTCTCTCAACATAAATACATAAACTTTACAAATAAAAATAAAAATCACAAAGAGTGTTTCAAGAAGGCCAGTGTCATCACAGCCTGTGGTCTGGAATAGAAAACGGACAACATAAAGGAACCGAGGGGTGGAGAGGCTAAGACCCCAAAGACCAGGGGGCATCCATGGGGATGACCAGGAAGCTCCTGCAGTGCCCGCTCGGTCCCCGATCAGCCGCCCGGGAGCCCACAAGGACAGGTGCCCCCACTTCATCCCCAACCAGCTGCCCCGGAGCCCACGGGAACAAGGCTGCAGGTGGAGGCCAGGGCTTTCACCCTGCGGGGGAGCCAAGCTCCACGTCGCCTGGCGGACCCTCTCCACGGCCGAGTGAGACACACAAACAAACAAGATCCACCACGGGCAGCAGATAGGAGCAGACACGGGGCAAGACAGAGCCGGGCCATCCCAACCGGAAAGGAGGGGAGGCAGCCTGGGGCCAGCAGTGCAAAGACCCTCATTCAAGGGCTGTGGTGCCTCCGTGTGCTAAGAGCCTCAGAGGGAGGAGGCCAGAGGGGAAGAAGGGCCGTCGTGGAAGGAACACAACAGCGGCTGGAGGACTGTAATCCAAACAAGGAGCACACTCAGACGCTCGCTGGAAAGGCGGCCGGAAGGCCGTTGGCTGGTCAGACATTGCGGTGAGTAGGTGAGTGACACTGAGGCGGCAGGTGCAGAGGACAAGAAAGAAGCACCACAGAAAACTGGTGCCCACAGCACCACGGGGAGCCTGCTGCTGGACCCGGGGCCCCACGTCCCTGTGCCGTGTCAGGCCTGTGAGGTCCTGGGAGGGGCTCCCTTTCTGTATTTTTTTACATTCGCAACAGCAGGAAGCCGGCCTCTTCAGACAGGTCTTAGGGTTTCTGAAATTATTAAGTAAAAATTAAAATCACGTAGCTCCGGACAAGGAAGTGAGACGCTCGGGAACACTGAGGCCTAACGCTGACGCTCTCTCTGTGCTGAAGTGACAGGTATGTTAATCGGGTGTCTATGAACCATGGGATCTACCACGTCTGGGCTCACCTGAGAAGGAACCACGATGACCCCACGTGGCCTGGGAGCTCCCCACCAGGGCAATAAATCCCCCTGCGTGCTCAGCCGAAGGGGCCTCACTGTTGGAACAGGTTCAACTGTGCCAGTCTGAGCTGAGACAGATTACAGGATCCTGAATGATGCCGCCATCTTGTATGTATAGAACGTAAAGCATTTCCATGGGGACTTTTCCCAGTAGACGCTAACGCTTGGGTGAAGGCATCTCAGGAAAGGGTGTTTTTGGCATTCATGACCACAACACACCCAATACCATAATAACCAGAAGGAAAACGGAGAAACTGAGCCTGGAAAGACCAAGCACCTTTGAGAAGGTGGTGGGTGTTTGGTGGGACTGGATTCAATCTGGTGCCATTGCGGGGCACATGGGGGTTTGCATTTTGCACCTTGTAGTGAATCGGAGCCATTTGGAAGTGGAGGTGTTGACAGTCTGACAGCGAGCCCGCCACATGAAGAGGGTCCAGGTCTGTCCCTCCGCAGTGTGTGTGTGGCATGAGCTTCAGTCCCTGCCTGCGGGACAGACACGCCTGGTCCCCCCCGCTGTCCCCAAGGACCGTGAGGGTCAAACCAAGTGGTGAATATTAACGCTGTGTAGCACTTTAAACAAAAGCGTGTGTTATTAATCATCATCATATTGTAAACTGGCATAGATGTAGGACTGTGCTAAAATCAATGCAGGAAAAATGACCCTGCTCGGAAATGTCACTTGCTCCCTAAATATCAATATGGCCACGCACACGTGGAAGTGAGTTGACCATTTTGAACTCACTGAGTGTTACTTACCAGTGATTTAACTAGTGAACATCTGAGCGCAGCTCAGAGATTTCTTTCTAAGACTGGTATGAATTGAACCAGCACCTTAGTGAAAGTTTTGGTAAGTAAGTTTTGGTAAAATAGTAGGGCATTAAATACATTGTTTTATATGATATGGAAATAGTAAGTGAGACCTTCAGTCATGTAACAAAAGTATATTTGTTTTAGCACTTGGCCATGAATAGGAGACAAGAGAAAAAATGAATAGAACACAAAAGAAAAGAAAAGAAAAGAAAAGAAAAGAAAAAAGAGAAGAAAAAAGAATTTTTAGCTTAAAAAAAACATGAGTTTATAGTTCAGGCAACTGAGCTCCACATAGCTTAACAGATTTTTCCAAAATCAGCTTGTTATTTTTTTCAAATTCACTTGCCCAAAAACTCAGTTGTTCTTGCAAAATGAGGCAGAGTTTGTGGCAAGTGCAAACCCACATTTTCAGCCATGATCGAATAGAATCACCTCATTTAGTGGTTAGCGGTCGATGCACATGAGCGCGCGGCCACTTGTGTGTTCTTTGCAGCTTCGGGATGACCCCGGAGCAGGCCCTGCAAGGGGTTTCCCAGATCGCCGTGGAAGGGGCTAGGTGGGTCCACACCTCAGCTGCTCTTCTAAGAAAGGTTTATTTGTGCGTTTCTTCTCCAAAAGGTGGAAGAGTCGCTCCAACACCTGCTCCTTCTGAGACCCCCCAAAACCAGCCCATGATGCCCACAATTCCCAGATCCAGTCAAATGGGGGCACCTGTAAGTAAACCTTGTAAACATAAAGTGCTGTCAGATTCTCCTGCCGAGTTAGGGAGGGAGTTTCCACAATCCATTACCTTCCCATCACAGACCCAGCCCTGAAGGGGGAGACACCGGTCTTATCAGATTGCAAGACAGAGGATGAGAGTTTTGTAAGTTTTATTGTTACATAAAAGTGAGCATTAGCCCTTTCATATAAAGCTGCTAAATGTAAATGCTTGTAAATAAATGTTTGCAAAATAAAAAATATATATGTTTCATTAATGTTTCTGCATCATCTGTGATTCCATCCAACTTCCTTTTAAATGTGCAGTTAAAATGCGTGGGGCACGCTGCCCATCAGATAGCATGTGAGCGGAGCCCCGAGGAACGCTGCCGCGCCTCCTAAACACACACAGCAGTGGTTCCCGGGCGTCCCTGGCGGCCAAGTGCAGAGAAAGAGAGGGGCACGCTCATCTTGCAAAGCCAACCAACGCGCAATACGTGCGGGGCGGGGTATCGGCGGTTCCTCGCCCGCCAAACACGCCGGGAAGGTTCCCGCATCGGGGCGGCCTTGCCGCGCCCACCTTCCCACAGCGCCCAGCGGCTCCGCTGTCCCAAGTCAATTCTTCCTGGCATCGGGGCACGAAAGCCATGGGTTACACGTCATGCTCTCCAATACGGACCCGCCCCTGACTCTCAGCAACGGCTTTCCTCCTCCCCGAGCGGGGCCAGGAAAGAGTAAGGATTCTTTAAAGTCATCAATTATTTCTTGAAATCATGAATTATTTCTTTTCCGGCTCCATGCAGGGCTTGCTCCCTGCGTCCTCAGCTCAAAGGCCCACCTCCGAGACGCCCGCAGGCCAGTGCGGCTCTGGGGCAGTGGCCTGAGGCCCCAGGGAGCCCCTGGGGGCGTGAGGACCCCCGGCCTGGCCTTCAAACCTGCACCTCGAGCCACGCCGGCCCCTCCCCGCTGACGAAGTCCTAGTTCCTGGTCCGTGAACCAAGGAACGACCTCAGAACCCCACGCGCTCCTGCCCCTGACCCTGTGGAACCGTGGGCCTGACTCTGTCCTGACGAAAGGCGCCTCTCACAGCCGCGTAAGCGATTTTGGGGGCGAGGGGCTGTCTGGGACAAGAGCCCCCCCGGCCCTGGGTGCTGCCCCACTGGGGGCGCGGGGGGCGCCGTGGTGCCCGGGGGCCCGGCTGTGGGGACCGCGCCCGCCCTCCCCCACGGGCCCAGCTGCCCCGGCCGCCCGCAGCGGACGAAGTGAACACACGGGGAAAACTGCAAACACCTGAAGACCACGGAGAGCAGGGTGAGGGTAAGATGGATGGCTTGAATTTCCCAGCGATCACCGGGCGGCGTGTGGGCGAGGCATTGATTGATGAAGTATTTAAGCCCCCGATGTCACCTCAGCCGCCTCGCTACAAATGGCCGCAGAGGGGCCGCCGCGGCCGCGCTCTCCACGGAGCCTGGCCTCGCCGCAAAACGTAAGGAAGCCCTCCAGCCTGCGACTCGCTCTCTTGCGGGATGTCCAGCGACCGCTTCCGACGGCCACTGTGCCCACAAATGTTTCACTTAAAGTGTCGGTCGTCCTTACTCCGGAACGCCGTCCGAATCCCAGCGCGCGGCCTTCCCTGCGGGGAGACGTGTCCTGGGGGTCCAGTTAGCGTCTCCTCACTGCCCCGAAGTCCACACCACTATTTCAGGAACTTCGAAAAAGTCACTTTGGCCTCCTTTTACACACGTTGTAAGTGTCTGATGAGTGTCACAGGTGCATTCTGTCTTCAGATGTGGGCTCGTTAGGGGCAGGGTCTCAGAGGGGACCGTCTGGGCCGGGAGCGGCGGGCGGCCCACGGTCACTGGGAGAGGCGGCGTGCCCCACACGCTCCACCGCAGACAAGACCCAAAGGGGGATCTGGAAGGAGGGCCGTTTGGGTCTGTAAGGAACGGGGCGCTCTCGCCACCTGCAAGCCCCCACATCCCCACACCGGCGTCTGACCGAGGAAGAGTGGAGAGGCCGGACCCCGAGGGGCCCGAGCGCGAGCCCCCGCCACGCGGGCGCTGCAGTCACGTGACCCTGAGCCCGCGCGCCCCACATGGCCTTGTGCCGCGTGGGGAGCACCTGTCCGCCCTCCACAGTGCCTCCGCCAGAGAAGCGAAGGGGGGGCCGACGCAGGAGCGTTTCTCAGATTAGCCATGACTCCTGGTTACCTTCCCCGCTGACCGTCCACCGCGACACATCCCGTCAGCTGGGTGACAACCCGGCACCCCGAGCCCCTCACCTCTGAGCGCACGCAGCCAGCCCGCACTGAAATCGGACCCCACAGCAAACGCGGGCCCCACCGGCCCAAGCACGCCAGAGTATTTTGATTTCCCGTTTCCTTTCTGAATCCATTAATATTTTATGAGACCACACAGAGGGCTCTTGCTCTGCGTGTTTCGGTGTCTCTTTAATCATGTAATGTGCTATAAAAGCATGATATATTGACGAGGAAGGAAAACCAAAGTTTGCTTAGCTGGGGGTGCAGGGGGAAACCCACGCTTTGGAAATCAGGTTGCTGGTCCCTGAGCCAGGGGGTCTGCGGTCGGGTCACTGGAATGGTCTTGGCCAGCAAGCTGTGGGCTCCTGCAATAACATGGACCGTGGCTAAGCCGTGGGCTCCTGCTCTGACATGGACC
>CM053566.1:86718036-86745668 GCA_028646485.1 Cryptoprocta ferox
CCTGGCCCTCGTTCACCTAAGCCCCCAGCCCCTGCCCCTCACTCGCCCCACCAAGCCCCACACGTGGGCATGTGTCTACACTGCCTGCTTCCTCTTCATCACTGCTTTCCTGTTTGCTCAGGAAACATGAGGAGTCACCCCCATGATGCTGTAGGCTTGCACACCACCCAGAGCCCCTTCCAGTTCAAGGTCGCTGCCCTGCCCCAGCACACCTCATCTGTGGTTCTGGGTGCAAGTGCTGCTGGTCAGTGAGGCACGCACTGCCATGTAGACAGGAGACAGCGGTGAGCTGAGCTCTGTGGTGTAGACAGGCAAAAGCATTCAGATTCCATTTAAAAGAACAAATGTCAATTAAGCATTTTTCATTCAAGATGAAAAGTGGAACAATGCGGGGGGGGGGGGTCCCAGCATCGTGGATGAGGACGTGTTGTTTCCACGCATCGTGAGCACTGTCACTGCAGGCCATCCCGCTGATCGAGTCTGGTGTGGGGAGAAAGTAACTCGGCCAGAGACGGGGCGGGCCAGGCCCCAGCACCCCCACGGCGCGCTTTCCCTCGCCGCTCTTTGTCGGCGGTACGTCTTACCGGTGAGTTCGTAAACTAGGCGGCAGCTACGAGTGACAGAATTCAGACGTGGTAAGGATTCTCCCGCACGAGCACAAGGACAGCGGCGCGCGTCACCAGGACTGCAGGCGGGTTGGATTAATTCCAAAGTCCTCCCAGTGCTGCAATGAGCCAGTCTTCATTCAGCCGAGAGCGAGCTGAGGGGGTCTAGGCACCTCCCACGTAGGAGGGGAAGGGTCTGGCATCCCGGCGGCAGGCGGGGACCTCCCCGTGCACGCAGCCCAAGGGGGAGCCTCGGTGCTGGTCCAGGTGCATCCCGCTCAGCGACTGCTCCCCAAGGTGCTCCCCGTGGTGCTCCCCCCCCATTTGCAAGCATTTGCAAACTCTGGCTAATTTGCACTTGCCTGTTGCGGCAGAAAACGTTCACTGCTCAGCCAACATGCACTTCCTCTCTCTTTCCTGATGTTAGTGGCATGGCAACGTGCCCGGCCTAACATCTTACCTCCAGCCTCTCTTGCACCTGGCTAGGAATTTCCAGTAAGATGTAATTTTCAGTCATTTGTAGAATTTCTCGAAATGGAATTGACTCGACTGGGGTTCGTTCCTCTTTTGCTTTTCTCTAAATCTTTCTCTTCTGAACTAGGATATAAAAGTGATGGCCAGAAATCCGCAGCCATGTTGCAAACAGGAGGCAACTCCGAAGATGGAAGGCAGGCATGTGTTAAGAAGGACAGAACAGAAAGAGAAAAGGATCCTGTGATATCATGGACCCACCACGCCAGCCTTGAACTACTTATCTGCAGAAAAACAAATCCTTAATTTACTTCATCCGTGGAGGTTTGGGGTCTCTACTCTTCTACAATTTCTAAGTGACACATTGTATTTTTAATCTCAGGAAGACAATGGACATAAACCTTTCTATTCTGTCATAATCATCAGAAAGCTGTAGCCAGCCCGTACTGCAATGTCTCATTATCTCAGGGCTATTTCAAGCTAATGCAATAATAGATACCAGTGAGTTAATTTATCACTCCTCCTAATTAGTAGTTATGTTTTTCAACAGGGTCTCCTGGAGTCATGACTTTACCTACAGCAGTGAAATTTGATAACTTGGCAGGCTAATGAGAGAGATATTTGGGTTTGTGAGTAATTAAGGCCCCATTAAGTAGCACTGTGTGGACGACCACCTTTGTCTTCCGCGTGTCGGTCCAGCCTCTGGAGAGGCACCCTGTCCCAAACACGGGAGGTCCCGACGCAGTGAGACACCAGGACGCGGCCTGAGTCGAGAACAGAAGTGTGGACAAGGGGGCACCACCGGAGTCCGGCGGTCTACACTCCACTTCTCCAAATCTTACTGCCCAAGCGATGTGACCACAGAGTGACAGAGCTCTATTCGTATGCTTTCCAGTCATGATTAACAAACACGAAACAAGCTTCAAAACCAGCCGGACGGTCCAGATGCTGTGTGGCCCCCACGGGGAAGGCGTACCGACGTGGGGCGCCAGGAGAGAGCGCGGGCTGATGAAGGAGCGTCAGTGCTGGCACAGGAGAGTAATTTTCTGCCGCCCAGGACACATGCCGGCAGAGATCCACGGGGACCTGAGGGTGGTGTCCACCTGTAATTGTCACGCAGACTTGACATTGACCTGGGCCACTGCAGGTGTCCCCCGTGCAGAACCCCTAGGAACCTTTCAAATATCTGGCATCCATGTGTTCAAGAAAACATTCTCAGAGCGGAATTTGTTTATAAGTTGTGGGTAAGACATTAACAAAGCTCTCCGTTGGCCAGCGCGGCGCTCATTAACCAATAACAAAGGCTTAGAACGCAGTTTATGATCTTAGGAGCCGTTTACAAGTTGAAAGGGGAGAATAAAGCTGATCTAAAGAGTCGCTTTGCCTGCTCTTTGCAGAAACAGGTACTGTATCTGTTCCTAATTTGCAGGGTAGCCGGCTGACTCACCACGGAAATGTGATATCAGGATAAACAACCCAATCTCGCAATCAATAGAGCAAGGGATGCCCTCCGGGGGGTGCCTCTGAGGGGCCAGGGTTGGCAGAGGCAGAAACACTGGATGCAGAGCAGAAAATAGAGAGGGAATGGGGGAGACGTGTTGGGGGGATAAGGGGGAACAGGGGAAGGGACATGGGGGATACGTGGGGGACGTGGGGGAGAACTTGGGGGGATGTGGCGGGGCACATGGGAAGGGATGGGGGGAAGGGCCGTCCCCCAGCCGCCTGCTCCCGGCGGCGGGCGGCTCACCCCGAGCAGCAGGTGACTGACCTGTACCACAGGTCCTTCTGTTAAGTGATCACTTGCACAAATCACTGGTCTAAAGAACAGTTACCTTGGCGTCCGGCCCGGCAGAAATCTTACTACTAAGCATTGTCACAAAATTGAGAGACACCTGTGAGGGTGTAAAGGAGGCAGAAATTCTATCAGTAAGTGTCCGTGAGTCTGGCAGCAGGGGTGGTAAGCACAGTGAGAAGGTACTTGACCTCCCAGGGCTGACAAAGCCAGCGTGCTGTTTCTCGGCGACGGCCACGTCACTCACTCCCCACAGCTCCGAGACTCGGGGACGCGACGCTGCCGCGCACCCAGTGACGGGGGGTAGGGGCGACCGGAGAGCCTCATTTCTTACCGCAATCTCCACACAGCTGGGTGTTTCTCAAATATTTTAAAGTGTTTTGATCGTTTAAAAAGATTTAAAGCATTATTTTCCTTCAAATTCTGACAAAACGATTCCACCAAATTAACTAGCTGCTCCAAATTACATATTATGTCATTAATTCCTAATATAGATTATATTTTAATGGCAATCACCTTCACAATCCTTTCATGCGAGAATCTTCCGTTGCCAAAATTCTCCAGTAATATGTCCTGCTAAGGAATCAATATTATCTTTGCTTCTAAACTTCCGTCCATTGGGATCTTCACCCGACTAAGTGTGGATTAATTACAGCCGTAATTCCACATGAACCTTGCAGTTAGAATAAAAGTAGCATCATCTTTCGCATCCTGATTCCTGCTCCAGGTGTGAAAGTTTATTGTTCCTCAACATGAGGCAGGAGAGGAAGCATCGGGAGGGAGGGACAATCCACACAATTTCCATGATTTTCATCTTGGATGACGCACACGCCGGGAAAGTGGCCCAACAGCAGAGGGAGAGGGGAGCAGGGGAGAGGGGAGCAGGGCAGGCTCTGAGAGGAGGCCAGTGGGGCAGCATGGAGGGTTTCAGCCAGCTCCCGGAGACAGGTCCCGGGAAGTGTCCCCAGGAATGAGAATCGACGTTCTTGGTTTGTCTGGGTTTGGGAGCCAGGGCTCTGAGCTTTGAGAGACGAAGCCGAAGGGGTGGGAAGATGTGTGTGTGCCCAGAGTCACACTCAGGCAGTAGGTCTGCCTGTACCCTGGACTGGCTACAGCACCTGTTACCCTGGGGACCAGGGCAGAGGCCCAGGAGGGGACCCTCCAGGGCCAGTGGGCTGTCTTGGTCACTGTCATCAGCATCGTGTCACCAGGGGGTGACTGCCCCACTGCGGGTGCTCTGTGACCACCTGCTGCATGGGCGGTGGGGTACGGAGTTGGAGGAGACACGTGCCTCGGGGCACCGGTACTCTGGCCCCAGTGACTGGGAACGGGCGTCTTGGGTGCCAGGCACTCCTGATGCAGACCCTGCTGACTCAGCACGGCGCCCGTCTGGAGTCGGGACCCAGCTAAAGATAGGTACCGGGCCTTTCCATGGACCTCCGCTGCCGTCAGGAGGTGGCTTGGTCTGGGTCAGGTGCAGCCAGATGGTTAGAAGTGCAGAGGTGGGTGGAGCTCTGGGGGGAGGGGACCCTCAGAGTCTGTGCAGCAGCCTCACATGTGCGTGGTCTCCCACGCTTCCCGGCACGTGGTCTCGCATGCCTCCATTGCGTGGTCTCCATCGCGTGGTCTCCATCACATTGTCTTGCACACTTCCCAGTTTCCTTGGAAATGGGCTCCATTCCTCAGTCGTCTACGCGGACAGTGTCAGAGGAACCAGAAGGTTCTTTTCCGTAACAACTTGCCAATTAGACACAAAACCCATAAAAACATGGTTTGGGTCAGATATAGGAATCCTCCCTTTGGTTTAAAGAAAGAATCTCAGGGTCGCCTGGGGGGCTCAGTCGGTTAGACGTCTGACTTCGGCTCAGTCCATGATCTCTCGGTCCATGGGTTCGAGCCCCGTGTCAGGCTCTGTGCTGACAGCTCAGAGCCTGAAGCTGCTTCAGATTCTGTGTCTCCTTCTCTCTCTGACCCTCCCCTGCTCGCACTGTCTCTATCTCTCTCTCAAAAATGAATAAACATATTTTAAAAATAAATAAAATAAAATAAGAAATAATTTAAAAAGTTCCAAAGGAATGATCCTGGATCTGGGCAGTCTGGCAGGGCCGGGTTGTCTTGTCCTCAAATAGAGTCAAACCCAAGACCCCTGGACCCCAGCTCGCAGCCACCCCAGCCCTCCGTCCTGGAGCCTCCGCTCCCGGGGCAGAGCGCACCTGCCCTCGGGCGCCCTGGCTGCAGGACTGGCCCCTGCCTGCTTCCTCCCTGCCCTCTTGTCTCGGAAAGTCAAACTTCCCTGTCTCTATGCCACCTTCCCTGTGTAACAGACAAACTGAAAGCTTGACCATAAACGGAACACTTGTCTAAAGTCATATGTTACATATTCAGGGAAAAACTTAGTCGAGAAGGAACTATTTCAAGTAGAAGTTGAAAGCAGCAGAAGGAACCCACGGCTGGGGGCCATTCAGGGAGCGCTTGGGGGGGGCTGTGGCCGTGGGTCTGTGAGTTTAAGGAGATGAAGCCACTGTGTCACTAAGTGAATTCGGTAGACTTGTGGCACACCCTTGAGTTCCTGAAGTCTGTCAATAATAGTAACGTGTTACGTAGAGTCTTAAATGTCATTATTTTCAACTGTGATCAATACATTTCACGTCCGACATGGTCTGGGCTACGTAAAAGAAAAGTGTAGCTGTTTCTCAGGTTGACCAGCTGATACATAGGGACGCTCGGGATGAATGACTAAACTCACACTCACGCTGCAGCCATTAGGCTCTCACACGGGGAGGAAAGGGGTCGTTCGATCCAGCATTTTACAAGGCAAGACTGTGACATCGCTGAAGGTGTCCTGAGTCCTGGGTTCGAGTTCCGGGGGGAAGAGAGGAACCGAGCTCAGTAAATTTTTGCCACGTTTCCAGCCCAGCACTTCGTCCCACCAATACCTTGAGAAACCGTGGAAGCCGTCTGGCTAAGAAGACGAGGAAGATGAGGACCATGACAAGACTTAACTCATCTCAGCACCTCGAGCCTCCTGACCCCCGCGGCCCCTCGGACCGCACACTTGCGTTTCTCCATCTCCAGCCACCTCCTCCCTGGAGTTGCTCCAGCCCCGCTCTCCTGCGAACGTCCTCAAAGGCTCCTCCCGAGTCCCCATGGCCGCGCCTGGGAGACCACACACAGAGCCACACCTCAAGGGGCTGGTGGCGAGACCACGGACTCTGACCACACAGCTCACACTGGCTGCACTGCCCTTGGCATCTCCTGGCCAACGGGGATGCCCAACGGGGATGCCCATCGACTCCTGGCCAGCAGGGATGCCCCGTGAGCGCTGGGGTTTCCAGACTGCAGCGTCACAGGAGCCTGCCTGGATGTGCCCCGACGTGCTGGGGCTGCTGGGGGAAAGCTGCAGGGGTGGGCGTGGCTCCCGTAGGTGTTGACAGGGGTCGGCTCACGAGGCCCGGCTGGGGGGACCCATGGCTCTGGACAGGCCCCAAAGGGGCTGCATCAGCCTGGGGTTCTCTGAGGGCCTGTTCCCTTCGTGTCCCGTCACTAGCATCCCCAGGCCCTGCCAGCTCACTCCATCCCTGCTTTCAGCTCGTGGGAGGGGTGGGGCTGGGAGAGGCTGCCGGCGCCCTGCACTCGTGGCTTTAGCAGTCACAGCGCAGGAGCTGCCCCATGGCCCATGGCCCCACGCTGTGACCCTCCTTCCAGAGACGTGGTTCAAAGAGAGACCCTGCTGGCGGCTACATGGGGTCCCTTGCCTTCAAGACAGGCCCAGCCCAGCCGCCCACCGCCAGGGAGCCAGGAGTGCACCCAGCTGTCAGGCCATCAGCCGGGCTGCGGTCCCGTGACCTTCAGTCATGCATGATCCTGGCCTTGAGGAGTGAGCTCCTGGCCAGATTCTCACTTGCCCCTCCAGGCCCGACCCCAGGGACCCCACCTGCCCCTCCAGGCCCAACCCCAGGAGGCTTCCCCTCCTGCAGGCGCCCTGGGGAGCCACCCTCCGTGCACAGGACTGGCCGAGGAGTGGCAGTAGAGGCCTCGGGTCCTGCGGCGCCGGCCTGGGCTCTCGCTTTGTGCCCCCCAGGCCGGAGCCCTATCCGAAAGCCTCCTTCCAGGGCTCGGCTGGGTCTGCTCCAGCTCCGGGCCTTCCGCAGCCCCCAGGCCCATAAGCAGGCTCCCCAGCAGGGAGAAAACCGCCATCTGGGCCGAGTCCCCGGACCCTCTCCCGGCTGCGCTCCTCAGGACATGGCACGTGAAGGAGTCACCGGCCCACCGGCCTCTCGCCTGCAGGAGGGGAAGCTGGTGCGCATCTTTCCCCGTGTCCTCACTGACCTCCCAACGCCCAGCAGCCCCGCAGGCCTGCTCTCCGGGGTAGGAGCCCTTAGCAACTCCGGCAGCGGGGGTCTGACGTCCCCACCCGGCTCCGTGAGGCCTGTGGCCCATGGCCGTTCCCGTAATCCCCTTTTGCTTGTCAACACCCCTGATCCGCCACCCCCCGCCTCGTCGCAGACAAGCCCTTGAGGAGAACCGGCTGGCCACGCGGGACGCGCCAGGCGCGAGCGGGCACTGCCGACACACAGGGCAGCTTCTCCTTTATCACCTTTTTACTAGAGAAGCACACGTTCTGTTTGCTGCGTTTTGTTGTGGTTGCTTCTTTCAAAAACGCTGGAGTGAGTAGCGGATTAGACGGTGTGGGCGCCGCAGCCGCTCCCTGCCCGGAAGGCCCCCTGAGCCCCGCAGGTGCGGGCTGGGCCCCGGACAGACCCCGGGCAGCGCTGTACAACAAAGGTGAGCAGAGACAGGACCACACACAGAGCCTTTCTTTCCACCTGTGCCGAGCAGTTACCGACCCCCCCTTACTCCCCCAACACCCCCAGAGGCTGTTACTCTTTTTAACCCCATTAGAAATAGGAAACCACAGAGCAGGGTCATTAACCTGCCAAGGTCAGACAACTCGCCGAGAGGTCAGGCCAGGCCACAGCTTCAGGTCAGTTCTTAGCCACCACACTGAGCCTAAGCCGGGTCTAAGAAACGTGGGTGTTCAGATGTCAGATCCAAGGTCAGACTATCCACACTGCAGCGGCGGCGAGGAGGGGCCCTTCCAATGTAGAAGCTCAGCACCCCTGCAGCCGGGACGCCGGGGGTTACTGGGACTCAGCACCCCTGCATGGGAAAGGCCACCAGTGCGAGTAGATATGGCAGTGGGGACGAGAGAAAAAGAGTGTGGCTTTCTGTATACTGCAGCCCTGAGACCACGGCCCTGAGATCAGGGTCCTGAGACCACGGCCATGAAGACTCCTCTAGAAGGCAAGTAGGAACTGGAAGACAGGACTTGGGCAGGGGACTGAGGTCCTAGACTGGGCCAAGAGGTCTCAGTGCTGTCCCTTGCCTTCACGTGCGTGGCCACATTTGCTGATGGACACCAAGAGACACCATTTCATTCTTACCCCCATGTCACCTGGACAATGAAGAATCTTCCAGAAATTCTACCTATAGATAAAATCCACAGGTAGACTATGTAAGATACAGCCTTCACTGCCCGACGCGCCCGGGAGCCAGCGCCCATTCATCAGTGGTTCCCCCTCCTCAGCTCTTGTTCGTTTCTTCCTGGAATTGGAGAGTGTGTGCTCGTTGGTAAGAAGAAAACTGTCGGGAACTTGCACGAGTTTGTTCCAGAAAGTCACGGGGGACACAAAAGAATCCCTGAGTGCACGTAAACATTTAGAAAGACCCGTTAAGTGGCCACAGAGGCATGAGGACTCAGTTTCCCCTGGACGTCTGTCTGAACCTGGAGACAGGACGGACAGGGAGGTGGAGAGAGGATGGGACTCTTGCCCCCATGGGGGAGGGGGGCGCCCAGCCCCTTTCATCGGACACTGAGCTCGCTGAGCAAGGGCCACCGAGCAGTGTGCAAGCAGGAGGCACGGGAAGCGTGGCTTCTGTCTAGTGTGTGAGTGGGCCTTCCACGTGAGCTAGTGCGTGTGCACGGGCACCAGGGTGAGCAAGTATAGACTCGTTTCCCGCAGGGGTTTCTCTGTTATCTGCCCATCCCTCTCCATGACGCCCCCGCTGCCAACTCCAGCAGCGGCTCGCTCTTCCCCTGTGGCTGGGGGATGGGCCTCATCACCTTCGCCAAAGCAGAGATGCCTCCCGGAGCCCCGGGAGACCAGCGCCCCTGCACAGAGCACCGCGGGGTCGGCCGTGACGCCAGCACCCGCCCCGTGGGCCGTCGAAGCTTCGCAGAGGCTGGGGCACCTGCGGCCCCTCCCTGAGCCCAGCCTTCCGCGCCAAGGGGAGCGGCCTGATTCTCGTGCACTTTCCCTCGCCGGAAACCACGCAGCACGTCATCGTGCAAGGAGACAGCAGTGGCCAGTACGCACGAGGGGCCGCGGGGCAAGCTGACAGGACCTAGTGTGATCTTCACAACGACCCTCTACAGTGAGTGTCATCCCATGGATTTGGAGAGTCTGTGAGCGCCCACAGCCACGCAGGCTCACACGGTCCTTCGTGTTAAAGACACATTCAACCAGCGTCCTGCCTGACTCCCAGCTTGGGCTCCGGGCGTCACGGCAGATCCCCTCCACCCGACCATGTACACTCGAGAAGCGTGGCAGGCTGGCTTCCCGGGCAGCTCTTATGCATCTACCACGTAGGGCTTTGCACGCCCGCAAATGTACCTGAGGGTGGTGTGGTCTCAGCCGCGCTCTGCGCAGCACACGTGTCAGGGGCGCATGGCAGACGTCAGAGCTGGACTGTGTCCTGCATCTGCGGTCTCAGCTCTGGTGCTGTGAGTGCCGTTTGGGGACGCGACCCCCACTGCAGCGTCAGGGTGCCGTTCCCGGAGGTGCACGTGCAAGAAGCCACGTTGTCATTCTTCAAAAAAGTGTCACCAAAACTGTCCACCCCGTGGGTTGGGCTGGCACTTCTGTCTTCGTGGTGTCGCTCGTGGAAGCTTAGAGTGATGTGTGTGTGTGTGTGTGTGTGTGTGGTGTGGGTGTGGGTGTGGGGGGTGTGTCTGTGTGTGTGCATGTGTGGGTGTGTGTCTGTGTGTACGTGTGTGTGAGTGTGGGGGGTGTCTGTGTGTGGGTGTGTGTGGGTGTGAGTGTGTGTACGTGTGTGTGAGTGGGGGGAGATGCCCGTGTCCTCACCGGCATGAAGAGCCCGTGATGACCAGCATCTTCCTTCGATTCCTTGTTGAACAGGAGACAGGAAGCCACGTTTACGGCTGGTTCTCAAGCCGCCAGTTGCCAGAGGACCCACAGCCCCTGCCGTTTGCCTCCAGAGCACGAGACCATGGCTGTGGCTGGTTTTAGGGTGAGCTGGGCTGCTTCCTTGAACGCTCGGGGTCACGGGACTCTGTCGGTGACCCGTGAGGCTGACAGAGTCCAAGCTCCCAAAGCTGTTTGCCCAGGAAAGGGGCTGGTTGTCACCAAGCCGAGTGACCACATTTGGGAGAGAAGCAGCGTCTGCTCGGTCAGGGGGGCTCGCTGTCTCCCCGCTGAGGACACCCTTGAGGACAGGGCTCTGTCACCCTCCTGTCTCTAGATACACAGACGATGGCACAGACCCCGGCCGCAGGGAGACACGGCGGGGACACGCGCCGATCCAGAGAGCAGCGGCGGGCTCAGCGGAGCAGTGTCTCCTGCGGTTTTCTTCCATTCCTCACGGTGGGAACCTGGAAGTGACTCACGTCCCCGAGCGAGGCCGCGTCCCCCAGACAGTGAGTCCCAGGATCCTCCCAGCCGCCTGCTTCTCCTTCAAGCGCACAGTCTGTGCCCAGCAATGGCTGGATGATGGTGCGTGCGGGTGCGTTCGAGCGTGTCTGCCGCCCACTGATGCCCACGGCCATGCCCACCACAGACGCTCAGCCGTGGCCCCTCACGTGGAAGGCCAGGTGAGGCCTGATGCTTCTTCCAGACGAGTCTGATTTTCATTGGAATCTCACACCCCAGGCTGCTCTCAACAGACTGGTAACCACTAAATAAAATGTCCACAGAGTCAGAGACATCCTTCTATAAAGACAATTTCTCAAATACAAATTCATAAATGACCAGGTAGTAACAAAATAACATGTTTTAGCTGTTTCTGCTTAAAATGGGCTCTTCTTGGATATTCGTTTCTGGAAACCCCCCAGGGAGGCTCAGCGAACACCTCAGAACTGGGACCCCCAGGTCCACCAGCTGACCACGGGGCCCCGGGACCTGAATGGGAGGAGGGACAAGGCTCCTCACGGGCCCCTGGATGGACCCTGCCTCCAGACTGGGGCTCCGACACACGGAATCCGGGAAGAAGGGTGAACCCAGAGCTGCCTTGGTTTGAACCCGAGTGGCCACTGCTGGCTCCTGGCACCCTGAACACAGCCTGGGGAGACGGGGCCCACACACCAAGTTTCATGAGCCCCACGGGGGCATGCAGGTGCCCGCTCGGCGGGAGTTTCACGCCGTGGGGGAAGACAGACACACACCACCCACACGTGCGTGCTTTGTTCGCCAACATCCAGCGCTGGAGAAAGGCACAGGGCAGGACCGGGGACAGGAGCGCACCTGGGAGAGGACGGTGTGAAAGGGCAGAGGGGGGCTGAGGAACAGGGCGGCCACCTGGTCCCAGTTTGCCTGGGACTTTCCCAGCTGGCCTGAGCCCCACGTCCTGGGAAGCCAGCGCCCGGCGAACTGCCAGGGAAGGTGGCCCTCGACGGAGACGGCGGGTGCAGGCCCTGGTGCCGGGCTCTGAACGGTTCCGCGCAACAAGCTCACGGTAGCTCACTCTTCATTCGTCCCCGCCTGCAGATCGCCTCTGCCAGCCAACGTCTACACCCGGAGACACACACGGGGAATGACAGCTGCACACTCGAGCTCCACCGAGTGGACCGGGAGGCCACGGGGAGAGATGGGCACGCACACCGCCACAGACCCAGAGGGTGAGCGGGGTCCGCGTCTCAGGTGGGAACCCCAGGGACCGGAGCGGCCTCGGTGAGCCTCTGACACCCACCAGCGTCCACCTGGGGAGCGGACGCCACAACAGCCCCGGGGCCAGTGGGCTCCCGGGGGCATCCCCGGTCCGTGGCTAGCCCGGCCCGTGCCCTGCAGCCCCGTCGGTAACGCATGCCCTAGAATGATCTTCCCCTGCCGTCCTAGAGCGGGACCAGTGAGGCGGCCGCAGCCAAGGCCCGGCTCCAACCTCAACCCAGCCTGTGACAGCCTTCTCTGCTCAGACCCGCATCCCCTCGCCCCTGCACGGTTCTTCTCGCCCTGGAGACCCATCTGCACTTTCCACTTGCTTCCAGTCAGCTCACAACCCCTGCGTGCCCGGCTCCCCTCGCTGCCCCTGCTGGACCCCAAATTCCTTAGAATGGAAATTTCACGGGGCGCCTGGGGGACTCAGTCAGTTAAGCGTCTGACTTCAGCTCAGGTCATGACCTCACAGTTCGTGAGTTTGAGCCCCACATTGGGCTCTGTGCTGACAGCTCAGAGCCTGGAGCTACTTCGGATTGTGTGTCTCCCTCTCTCTCTACCCCTCCCCCCAAAAATAAATAAACATTTAAAAAACGTTTTTAAAAAGCCCTGTAACTGTTTGTATATTTTTCCCTGTAATTCTACTCCAAATGCTGTATCAGGAATACTTGATAAAAGAACAGATATGTTTGCGACACTTAACTACAGTGGGAAAATTCAAGAAGAGGAAAATGTTACAGAAATCATTATAAATCTGCTTCGGGAAACATTTTGCAATAACAAGAAATGGTAATTATTTGGACTCTGTGGACATTCACTACCAGACTAAGGTGTCCACAGTATGCACACAGGCAGACACCAGCATTGTTAAGCTCGGGATTAACTGGGATTATTTAGAATTTTTCCAAAGTGTTTCATAGCAGTCTTTCATTCCTTTTACAATGTTACTTTTCTCATTGTTTTCAGTTTGTATTTTATTTTAGAGAATTAAACACAATAGAGAATTAAAACTCAAATTTATTACTTTTTAAATATTTGTGTTCATAGAATTAAGACGAGGTACTTCCCTGTGCACACTGGATGCTGCCTGTGCACACTGGATGTTGCATGTGTGTTGCGTGTGCACACTGGATACTGCCTGTGCACACTGGATGCTGCATATGCACACTGGATGCTGCTTCTGCACACTGGATGCTGTGTGTGCACACTGGATACTGTGTGTGCACACTGGATGCTGCGTGTGCACACTGGATGTTGCGTCTGCACACTGGATACTGCCTGTGCACACTAGAGGCTGCATGTGCACACTGGATACTGCGTGTGCACACTGGATACTGCGTGTGCACACTGGATACTGCCTGTGCACACTGGATACTGCCTGTGCACACTAGAGGCTGCATGTGCACACTGGATACTGTGTGTGCACACTGGATGCTGCGTGTGCATACTGGATGCTGCCTGTGCACACTGGATGCTGCCTGTGCACACTGGATGCTGAATGTGCACACTGGATGCTATGTGTGCGCACTGGATGCTGTATGTGCACACTGGATGTTGTGTGTGGACACTGGATACTGCATGTGCACACTCGATGTTGCATGTACACACTAGATGCTGTATGTGCACACTGAGGATAAGGAGAAAATGGAATCCCCCTGCATTGTCGATGGGAACAGAAAATGTGCACCCTCTCTGGAAAACTCTTTGGTGGTGCCTACGAAGTTGAACATCCAGCCACATCTCATCCGCTCCCCCCGCAACACAGGTATTCACCCAAGAGAAGTGAGAACCTATGTCCAGAAAAAGACTTGTACACAGATGTTCGTTTGCATTTTTACTTGTAAGAGCCACCGTAGCCATCAGTGGGTGACGGGATAAGCAAACTGGCCCGCCCCGCGGTGGAATGCCGCCCTGCAGTATGACTGAGCTGTTGATACTTGCCGCAGCGTGGATGAGCCACACGATAGTTTTGCTGAATGAAAACCAGACCCTGAAAATTGCAAGCTTTCTAATTCCACCTACATAAAATAATAGGGCATGAAAACTAACGTATCTGTATCCTTGGATCAACAGTCACTTGGGGAAGAGCATTGGGAACGGAGGGGTCAGAGAGGTCTGGTTTGCAAAGGGCCAGAAGGAAACCTGTAGATGACCAGGCAGTTCATTATCTTGATTGTGACGATGGCTTAGTAGACGTGCTTATGACAAAATTTACCAAATCACACATTTTTAATACATGTCATTTAATATCAGTTATACCTCAATAAAGCTATTTTTAAAAGTAGCATATGTGGTAGAAAAAGGGCTTCACACAGGACAGTCGAAAATATGAGGCAGGGGTCTAAGCAGCACCTCCGAGAACCACTCGGCACGCAGGGCGATGGGGTCTGTGCCCGGGCGCCCCGGTCCCACCGCCCACAGCCTGCGTGCCAGCCCTGACGCTTGGGGAGGTTTTCGTCACCTTAAAAACATCCTCATGGCCTCTGGCCTCACGATTCTCCAGTCACCACGGACGGGCATCTGGCTGTGTTTCCACACACTGTTTCGTCTGCCTCTCCGCCTGAGCCCTTTGATAATTGACTGGAGAAACCATCTTCGTTCCTTTGGTTTCCTTCTGCTGCTAAGAAGAGTAAGGTTCAAATGACTGATGTGTCTGGAACACAAAAGAATGAGAACAATTGTAATTAACAATTGATATTCATAAAATTCTTTTCTAAGTAGCCAGACACATGGAAGACGTGTTTGCCAGGGCTGGGGTGGGGGACAAAGAGAGAGCCAGAGAAGGAAGAGACAAAGGACGTGACCTTGGGCCACAAAAGGCGTGGACTCCGAATGTACCAGGTCACCAGAGACGTGTGGCCAGGACACAGCCGAGCGCCAAGGCCTGGCGGGGCTCGGGGAGGAAGCCGTGTCTGTCATCGCGGAAACAAACGGCCGGCAGGTGGGAAAAGCGAGGTGGCCTCTGCGTGGACACAGCCTGACCACAGGGCCAACTCCACGGCACCAGAACTGGTGTGCACACGCACCACGAGGCAGGGACACACGTGACATGTCTGCGTCGCCTGGAGGGGGTGGGGGCGGGGCAGGCCAAACAGGCACAGGTGGCCTTCTGCAGCCCAGGAAGGACGTGCGTGTCCATCCTGTGAGGCAAGACCATCGCGTGGGTGCTCACGAGCGGTTCGTGCACGGGAACTGCGTGCGCGGGGGCGGGGGGCGCGGGGGCGGGGAGGGGGGCGCTCCTGGGAAACCACAAAGCTACTTCGCATCTGGGCACGTGGAGGACGGAGCCTGGGTTGGGGGCGGAATCCGGCCACTCTGGAAATGCAGCAGCATCGGGTCCCCCCGGGAGTCACAAGGAAGACAGAAATCTGTCCCCGCGTGTCCTCTCGGCCCGGCCTCTCCGGCGCCCTCAGCGCGGTTACGTGGACCTGCACCCCTGCCGGCCCCTTAGCCCTTCTCCTCCCTCGGCTGACCCTCCGCTGAGCGCCGAGGACGCCCCTCTAGATGCCGCCCCACCGGCCATTACCTGACAGTCTTCTCGGCCACTCTGCACCTCACCTGGGCCACCCGTCCCAGAGCAGGACGTGCTCCCGGCCACCAGACACCCCAGGAGTGGCGCGGGCAGCTCAGGCAGTGGTCCATAGGCACGTGTGCCGGGCTCGCCCTGGGCCAGGTGGTGGCGCTGCTGCCCTTAGACATCACTGGCCACCTGCACGGGGCCTCTGGGGCTCGGCCAGGAGTCCATCCTCCGAGCTCACCTGGAACCCACGCGCGCTGTGGACGGAGCGCGCCATGGAATCGCCAGAGCCCAGAGCCGAGGCTCCAGCCCAACCCCAGGGCCCCCGTCCATACAATGCAAGTAGCGTCGCTGGGGACAGATCCGGTGGCACCTCAGGCCCTGCCCCCCACCCAACGCAGGATGGAAACACCCTCTGACCCAGTCAAGCAAGGCGCAGGGAATCTTTGTGCTGATTTAAAATACCTCCTGTGCATTTTATTTTTCTAATTCCTTCATGACAAACGTTTTCAAACACGAGAACGGCGCCAAGCTCGTTCGAGGCCAGCAGTCTCCGTGTCCCCTGGTTCTGACACAGCCTGGGTTCCTATTTCCCGGGAAAGCCACCCACCCAGCTCAGAGAGGACTGCGACATCCCCAGCGTGTGGCTGACAAACTGCCCAAATCTTTGCCCTTCTGTTTCCTCCTGCCCAGAGTGTCCCCGACATCCTTGCCGGTGCCCACACCTGCACACTCCTTCTCCGGGAGCCCTGTCACCGTGAGCCAGGAGGCTTCCTCCTTCCTGCAGGCCACATGCACTGCGTCCCCACCTCTGGCATTCCGTGTGCTTCTAACTGTTGGCATCTGACAGCAAAGCAGCAAACCCTTTGCGTGCAATTCCGCGATGTGACTTGTCACCGGCTGAAGTGGACCGCGGTCACGCTGATCCCTCTTCTCACCATTCGCACAGTTGCAGGAAGTAGTGCCTGAAATGAAGGCAAAGAGAAATACTCCAGACGTGGCAGTGCCTTGGAGGACGCAGAACACGGTGAGGAGGGGTGAGCACACATCAGTGAGCACGCTCGGGTCCCAACTGGACCGCGAGTCCACGTGACGTCTGTAGTGACAGTCTGTTAATATTACCCAGAAAGCTGGTCCCATTCCCAGCTCGCCCTGGACTCACCAGCCAACTGCTCCGCTCCCTAGATGGAGACGGAGGCAGGAATCGCACCCTGGGCTCTGTGCTGCCTCAGCCACCACCCACGCCGGGGCCCTGGGTACGGCCCTCCCCGGCCTCTGTTTCTGCAAATGGGGGCCAGCCTCTGCCCTGCCTGCCGAAGGCTGTCTAGCAGGCGGCATCCAGTATCTGAGGAAGCGCCTGGGGAAAGTTCGTGCTTTACTTAAACTCTTGTGTCTAAACGTCAGCTGTCAGGACCCCTGGCTGGTCACTAGTCCTGGGGACGAGGTGTCCATGACGGACGTGAAGGTGTGAAACAGGCTTACCCCGTGACTTCTGGACCTGAGAGCCTCAAGATCCAGTTTGGCTAAATGTTTGAACATTGCTCCTGAATTAGGACGCCCACCTTGGCGGCTGGAGGCCGCCGCCAGCTGTGTCCACCTCCACCTTCTTAATTCCCACGGGGTCGTAGAAACGACTACAGCATTCCAGGAGCCACCGTCACGACCAAGTGCAACAGCTCCGCCCGCACCCGGGAGAAGCGTCCTCCTTGACGCCCGTGTCCTGGCCGCGCCGCAGACCTGGGACAGCCCCCGGGCTCCCTGAGCTCAGAGGCAGTGCTCCCGGGCGGGCAAGTGGGCTCCCCGAAGGGAGCGCCCTGCGGACTGTGACGCCCGGGAGAGCGCACGGCAGCCGTCCTCACAGGTGGCGTCCCCGTGTTCGCCGACTGCAGTGCGGAGGGCCCGGCGGGCTGCACGCGGCCTCACGACCAGCAGCCTGGAGGCGGGGGTCGGCACCAGCTCAGCAGATGCCGTGTTTCAACAAGGACGGCCCACGAGGCACTGTGTCGGTGATTCAGGGCCCACCAAGACGCTTCCTTCTGAGGCCACGGGAGCCACGGAGAGTCTCGGAGCCCAGAACACTGCATCACAACCGTCCTTCAGGACGCGTCTGGCCAGAGTGTGGACAGGGCGCAGAGGACGGACAGAGGATGGGGAGGAGGGAAGGGCTGAGAGCACGGATGCCCCACATCTTCTTTCCTCCTCTCAGGTTTAGAATCCGGTCCGCGGCGAGCCTGCAACTGGAGGTGAGGGTCCCCTGGGGAGGAGGGCTTCCAACACCACCAGTTCGTTTACTGGGACAACCTTCGGAGCCGTTTGTCCATCGGTGCACACGTGTGCACCGGCCAGGTCGCCAGAGAGTCCACGGAAAAATAACTCTGAAACATATTTGAATGTAAACAATTTTTATCCTTAATATTTACTTTATGCTTTTGATAAAAAACATATCAAAATTCGATATACTTTGGATACAATATAAAAAAATTAAAAATAACTTTTAATTTTTTTGTCTTCTAAATGAGGGGTTGGCAAACATCTGCTACAAAAGGACCAGTACTAAGTAGTTTAGGGTTTGCAGGCCACTGGGTTCTGCGTCGCCACCCACCAGGGCCGACACAGCTTGAAAGAAGCCACAGGTAATATTGTTATAAAATAAGCACAGCTGTGTTCCAATAAAACTTTATTTATACAAGCAGCCCAA
Organism: Cryptoprocta ferox; assembly: GCA_028646485.1. Classification (NCBI taxonomy): domain Eukaryota; kingdom Metazoa; phylum Chordata; class Mammalia; order Carnivora; family Eupleridae; genus Cryptoprocta; species Cryptoprocta ferox. The sequence continues at coordinate 86,736,068 of CM053566.1, forward strand.
GGGGAATTGGCCCGTGCTTTAATCATTAGCCACTACAAGGGAAATTATGTAACCATCTTGATTATAAGTGATAATATTAAAATAAAGTCCTGAAATATAAATTTTATGCCTGAGACATGAAAGGGTTTGTGGATTATATTGTCTTTACGGCATTATTCACCCCAAACTGCTGTCCCGTCAACAAAACATCCAGACATGCTCCACTCTAGTTAATTTCAGCCACCCTTGATACGGTCCCGCTCAGGGCGTAGATCTTTACCTTTATTTTCCCATTTTGTCATCATGAGGAGGAGGTAGCAGGAGACGTTTCAACGGTACTTCAGCTCAATTTCGTTAATATTTAGACATACGGTGCGTGTGCTTCCGTTCGCTCTAGGATCCTGCCCCATGACCGTTGGGGACGGCTGTCTCCCACCCAGAGATTTAAATGGCTCCGTCCTTGCAGTCACACGGACAGAGTGAGAAGCGTGTGCCTGTGAGAAACACGGTTTTATCCCCAGACACAGGACTGCTTCCGCGGCCGCCCTCTCTCACACTGGGCTTTTCCACAAACCAGCTCCGTGCAAGGACACCTGGCCGGGAGTCCCTGAAATCAGGTCGTCTCTGGAGGCATCTTCCTTGCACAACAGAGACGAGTGGACGGGTGTTGTCACCGGGGGAAACAGTGCCTGAGAAATGGGATATATTCTGTCCAAGACAAAGTCACAGAATACATTTTCCAGTTTGCACCTCCTCTTTCAGCCAGTCTGTCCTGATGAAATTATAAAATAACCACCAGATGTCTCCTTTAAGAAAAAAAAAAGAGATGATGTATGGAGCCAACTGAAAATTGATGCATCATGTTGGGGCAAATAAAGCATAAATACGTTTTCACTTGGATGATTCCCACTTAAATTCCCACTGACCCCTCAAATGTTTATTCTCAAACTTGTAAGTAAATATTTCAAGCACACTTTTTAATAAAATAAAATCTCAATTTTTTAAAAGCCTGAAATGGAGATGTAGTAAATATTTAACTACAGTGTGAATGTAGAAGAGTCAGCTAAAATAACTCAGATTTCAAAGCTGTCTCCCTGAATTGTTTGATTAGTTCCTTCGCAATGAGCGGGCACACTAACCAACGGTCAAGTCTGCATTGTTCCATGTAGGTCTGCCGTCACAGCCTCTCAGAAAATCTAGATGTGAATGTGTCTGTTATTTACCTACATCCAAATCTGATTTCTTTTAATTACCAAAAGAATTTATTCTTACCTCAGTAAAACCTTAAATCTACTTTCCTAAGAGAGTTTTGAGATTAGAAATAGAGATCAAAAAGACATTCCTGTCTTCACTGTGCTTCCTACATGCAGAGCCTGAGACAGGAATTGAGTTCACATGAAGGGAATCGGAGTGAGTGAAGCATTTCGAGGGAGGGAAGGAGGCCAGTCAGCGTGGGCCTGGGAACAGCTCAGCTCTGCAAAGAGCCTTTTCCAGATAAGGTCAGTCACCGGCTCCAAGTGTCGGGACAGGAACGTGTCTGTGGGGCCACGATTCAATCCACCACAGCATCTAAGTGTTTGATGTGAGCAGCCGGGGGGCCAGTGGTGGGACAGACCGGGGGACCGGGCAGGAGCAGAGTTGGTGTGGGAAGGGCAGCTGGCGGGGGCGGGGGGTGGACAGCAGTCCTTCTGACGTGGTCAGGTCGTGATCTCACAGTTCCTGAGTTCGAGCCCCGCGTTGGGCTCTGTGCTGACAGCTCGGAGCCTGAAGCTGCTCGGATTCTGTGTCTCCTTCTCTCTCTGACCCTCCCCCGCTCACACTCTGTCTCTCAAAAATAAATAAATGTTTAAAAAAATTTTTTTTAATTTTTTTAAGGATAATTGGAACAAAAGGAGTGCATGATGCTACCAGGTGCAGAGAAGGGACCCTCAGACCGAGGGGCCATCTCCTCACCGGTTTCCTGCGGTGAAGACCAGGGGAACCCCGCTCACTCCCCTGCACGTCCTTCAAATATCACTGGGCAACAAATCCGAGAAAAGAGAATGGTCATTTCCACTAGGATGCACTCTGACAATTTGGTGTTGGGAGGAAATGGGTCAGAAACGAGTTTCATGGGAGCAAAGACGTGAGGAAGCACAGGTGGACACGCGCAGTCATTCAGACCTCGGCCTCCTCCCCCACGAGAGCCCCCCACCACCACGCTGCCCCCTTCTCCTCCAGATTTCTCTGCTCCATCCAGTGACCTGTTCGTTCTCATTAACCTCTACTTCACTGCATAGTCGGGTCATGAGAAAACCCTACCTAAAAATGCTTCCACACGGCACGATTCTCTATGGAAAGCAGGTGCCTCACCCACAGAGGTCCAGGCGTCCACCCGCACCTGCCACCCCCACCTGCATTTAAGAGCCTCGGATCCGGTGCCGTGAAAGCAGCTGGTGAGTTTTCAAGACTCACTCCGAGCATCCTGCCTCTTGACGACTGAAGCTATATTTCTGGTGTCATCCTTACAGGTTCCGCGTGCATTCTCAATATCTATTAAACTTGTGGTTTGATTATAGGTATAATGAATAATTGTTCTGTCACTTACATTCTCCAAGAAGTGCTTTCATGAACCAGCACACAATCCGACTTCTCATAAATTTTCTCCCACACAGTCATTCGGTCAGATTCACAAAAGCTTAATGTCAGATGATTATTTCTGGCATTCACTCATCAGCACCTCCCAAAAATCCAGCTCGGGATGTGATTCTCCGATGCTGCAACTAGAAATAACTGATCGCCCTGACATTGCCTGGCTAATGGAGGTTTTCATTTTGTTCTTTCAGGAACATTTAGTCAAATACGGCACAATAGTGCGTCGCGTAAGCTGTGAGTGTTTCTACTGAGCTGCAAGGCTGTCCTCACTCGGCAGTAGGAAGGATTTAGTGGTTCAGAAAACGAAACTCACTCACCCCTTCAACCCACTAGGCTCTGTTATATAGAGGTGCTTCCATTGTCCCACAGATTCCGACCACGCCTGAGGCTGCACGGGGTCCGTTCCAGAAGGAGGGAAGAACGGCACATCCTGACGTGTGGCATCGAGCACCATGTCCTTCTGGGCTACACCCTGACGTGCGAGGGGGGACTCGGCACGCTCTGCAGAAATGACTGGTTCCAAGGAATGCGGTCTTCCCAGATCCCGTCTTTTCCTCCTGATTGTAAGGATCTAAGATCACGGGAATACAGGCGCGCCTGGGCGGCTCCGTCGGGTAAGTGTCCGACTTCAGCTCAGGTCATGGTCTCACAGTTCATGAGTTCGAGCCCCGCATCAGGCTCTGTGCTGACAGCTCGGAGCCTGGAGCTGCTTCAGGTTCTGTGTCTCCCTCTCTCTCTGCGCCTCCCCTGCTGTGCTCTGTCTCTCTCTCTCTCAAAAATAAACATTAAAAATTAAAAAAAAAAAAAAGACCATCAGAATACAAAGCATAAACTGTATCGTAGAAAAGCAGACCATTCAGCTCGACCTTGGCTCCTTCTCCGGACCCGGTGACCGCCCCCGCCCACACGCCCGCCCACATACAATGACAAAGCAGGAGAGTCAAGAGGAATACTACCCAAGCTTTCCTCGTGCGCGCGAGACGCCCCGGGAACTGCAAGCTGAGTGTGCAGCAGGCGCCCTGATCCCCCGGACCCGGCGCTCCCCGCGGCCCCGGGTCGGCTGAGAGCAGGCAGACGGTTCCTGGAAGGATCAAGCTCCTTGAAAGGCAGGGCATTCAAAGATGGTCCCCAAAGACTGTGAACCTGAGACAGAAGCCCTGAAGGTGACACTGGGCCACCTCAGGAAGCCGTCCTCCCGCAGCCCCCGCGCCCGCGGACGGGGGAGCCCTGATCACTGCGCGCTCACGAGGCCCAGGGAGCCCCAGGAAGCAGGGCAGGTTCTGCCTCCTACTATCCGTTCCTCGGCGCTGGAACTGGACATTAATTAGCACTTTGTTTGCTGTTGTGCTCCTTTTTCTACAGATATTTCCTCTGGGGCCTGACAGCCACTTCCTGTCCTTTAATGTCCCACAAGTAATTGGACCCCTGGCCTCCCACACCTGCAGGAACCCGGGAGGAACCGCTCGCGGGGGGACCCGGGCGTTAAAAGGCACGCTGCGCCTGCCTCACCCAGCTCACGGCAGGAAGAGAGTTTGAACTGGGTTAACATCATTTTGAATAAAAGGGATAAAATATTGCAAGATACAAGAATGAATTTTGCACACGGTGTGTTTCTAAGGGAGGCTCGAGGGCTTTCCGCTTTGGCGCCGGAGTCGTCTTAGCGTAAGCAGCGACAGTGCGTTAAAACCGTAACACTGATTACGTGCTTACTGTGTACCGGCACCGCCGTCCACACCGTGTGAGGCTTGCGGGAACCGTGCCGGGCTGCCCGCCAGCCAGGACACCAGCAGAGCCTCTGCGGCGTGGAGGCTCGACACGTACATGTGGCCGAAGTTGAGAACCTTCCAGAAGCACTTTGACCGCCTAACTGTCATGCACCACGGCGTCACCCCCGCCCGCCCGCAAGCGCCCTGGGGGTGTGCCAGGATCGCACAGGGGTAGCAGGGGCCGAGCCCACACGGGGCCCCAGGACACTCCCTCATGCCGCGGACGGTTAGGGCCCCAATATGTACACTCTGGGGAAGCGCAGGGGGAGAAAAGGAAGAAAGAAAGGAGGCTGTTCCTAACGTTCACGTCGCGGTCCACGGTCTCCGATGCATGAAGCCACATGGAGGGGTCGCCCGTCCTTCCCGGTGGCAGGTTCAGATGCTAGAACTGAACCAGGAGCACTGTGCGCCTCACCTGCCGCCCGAGTGTCACACTGGCCAGGCCTCGGGGACCGCTGCGCGCACTGGCTGGTGGTCACCTCGTGTCCGCGCGTGAGGCCTCAGGGGCTGCTCCCACTCGCTGACGTTAACTCTCGTTTCAGCTCCAAAGCCGCAGGGGTGAGTCGTCACGGTGCCTTCCGTGTTCGAGGACACACGCAGTTCCCTCATCTCCGGAGAATGAGAACTGTGAGGCTCGGTGCACAGTGCTCCTCTGTCCAGCTCGGGAGACGCAGCGAGCCACACGGAGGGCCGCCAGGAAGGGCGTTCCCGACTTTCCCCTCGAACACATTCTGCCTAAGAAGTGAGTTCACGTTTATACAAACGTGTGAGAGGGAAATGCCTTTTTAGCGGAAAAGGACGCGGAGTATGAACTACTTCCCTCTTCAGCAGTCACTTCCATGTGTACCGGGTGTGCGGGGCAGTTCTCCACAGAAGGGGTGGGAAGCCATGTAGACACCAAGCTCTGGGCCCAGCACGGCCCGTGGGCACTGCGGGAAGAGCCTGCCTGGGACACGCCCTCGGTTGGGGCAGGAGGGAGGGTTCGCTGAGCCGCGTCTACGACACACACAACAGCCGCGGACCCCGGGCCACAGCCCCTCAGCCCCGCCCGCGGCCTCTCCATCTGCAAGATGAGAAAGAAGGAAAGATTCCGTGGCATCACCACAGACGTGGAGGCGGACAGCAGGAGAGGCCTCCCCTCTCGGTTCTGGAGTCCGGAACTCAGAAATCCGCTGGGGCAGGGCCAGCCTCCCTCCGAGGCCTCAACGGGAGCACCCCTCCCGCCTCTGCCAGCCCTGTGTGTCCACGCGCTCCCCTCTCCTGGGGCGACGTGGCCATCAGATTAGGGCCAACCCCAAGGGTAGACGCTTTCATCACGAGATCCTTAACTAAATCTGCAAAGACCTTATTTCCAAACAAGGTCATATTCTGAAGTCCCACATGGACGTGGATTCTGGGGGACCGTGTTCAGCCCAGCACAGCTCACGAGGCACATTCTGTTCCCGGAGCCACACCTGAGCTCCTGGTTCCTCCCCTGCCTCCGGCGCCGAGCACCTGAACGAGGCAAGGCTTCCCACAATTATTGACTCCACTGGTTTCTGGGAACAGTGCTAAATGCTTTCGATTTTTATTTCATCTAATCCTCGTGATAACCCCAAAAGGAGACACAATTACTCTCATTTTGCAGAGCAGGAAAGGGAGATTTAGAGAAATCAAGTCGCTAGTAAGTAGCAGACGGGGCTTCACCAGTCCTCGCCCCTGCCCCGCGCAGCCCCCTTGGAAGGGAAATTCGGGTCACACCCAGCGCGCAGCTCCAGCCCCCGCGGGTCACCAGCGTGGAGCGGGGAGGCCCTGCGTGGGGCCGGGAGGACCGGGCACCCCAGCCCCCGGGGTGGCCCTGTGGGGAACCACCACTGTCCGATATGACTAATGAATCTCACAATCAAAAGCTAAAGTGAGTTCGCTGTAGCAGATGTTTTTACTCTGGGAACTACCAGACCTTTCTGGCCGCTCACTTATCCTTCAAGGGGATAAAACTCACCCTTCCATTATGTGTTGTCGCTGGAGCATTGCACAACTTTATCAAACTTTTTATTCTGGAAACTGAATTAATTTTCTGCAAGGGGGTTTTGTGCGGGTCTTTAATCACATTTACTGGGGAACATGTGTACCGTGGGGCTGGAGAGCCGATTACCGGCTCCAGAAAGGCCACTTTCAAAAGGAGATTGCCCTCGCTCCTGAGGCCTCCATCTGAAGGTCCCTGGGTTTTGTGAAGAGGAAAAAATTAATTACTATTTTAATAACGAAGCCAAGCCTGCTGAAAATCCTCTTAGAGAGCAGCCGGATGACGTAATGGCTCGCAGGGGGGATATTGAAACCCGGCCACACAGCCTGCCCCCACCCTTCTATTCATCCTGTAAGACGATACTGGCTGCCGGGTCGCACATCAGGGAATTAAAAATATAATAATAACACTGTTTTTTCTCGGGAAGGGGAAAAGTTGGGGTCCTGGGGCAGCAGGCGGGTGGGAATTCATGTCCGCCCCGGGGCCCGTGTGAGCCCTCCGCAGAGCCCGGGACAGGAACACGCAGGCAACCGCCTACCCGAGTGCCTGGCTGTGGGTGCTGGGGTGCAGGGGACCCCGAATCTGAGCCGGCTGGTCGTGGTCCATCTTCTTCCAGAGCTCAGCAGGACGCTGTCCAGTCTCCCATCCACCCGATGTGCCTCTCCTGGCTTCCGGAAGGCTGAGCTTGTCTTCTGTTTGTTTGCATGTTTGCCTCATTTTATTTCTCCTGCAAAGTACAAGTCTTGCACCAGAATGCGAACGTGGGGGTGTTTGATTATCTACCCCCGGACCCCCAGGCTCTGGCTTTCACCGGGTCACATCGGGTCACATCGGGTCACATCGGCAGAGGGACGGGGTCTTGGTCGAGCTGGGAGTGGTCCTCAGACTTCCAGGTGACTTCCCGCACGAACCCCTCACCGAGTCTGACACTGCTGCTCACTTTGCCCTGCTCTCGGCATCTCTGCACATGGCGTCCTTCTCCCCCATATCCGCGCCTCGCAGGGGCTCCACCTCCTCCTGCCACGGCCACACACAGTGCCACCTGACCCCACAACCAGCCAGCACTCACGTGCAGGGCCAGCCAAGCCACAGGCCTTGAGAAACACACAGCAAATTGTGTGCAGGACACGTGGAAGGCAGGGTCCAGCCAAGTCCTGCTTCTACTGCAGAGCTGTTCTGTTTAAGAGAGAAATACTAAAAATGACCCGAGAGAGAGGGACAGTGTGGGTGGGTACGCATGTGTCTCTGGGGTATGAGTGTGTCTATGGGGGCTTCTGTGCGTATGTGTGACTATGTGAGTGTGTGTATGTGTGTCCATGCATTCTGTTTGCACGGGGGGTGGGGGGCCTGCATCACACCAACATGCTCCTGAACACAAAGCAGCCCACCCAGACGAGCGTCAGACAGTAAAACCCACAGCGAGCCACTGCAGCAGAGACCACAGGGCGCAGGAGACGCGTGTGCAAGGCAGACCTGTGTGCAGGGCAGGCCCACACACGCACCGGGAGGCTGGCAGTGCAGTTATGAAAGCAAAAAGAATCACCACAGTGCCGCCTGGCTCCTCTCCTACTTCATCTTGGGTACCTAGCAGCCCCGTTATGGAAATCTGGGAAGCTCAGTAGTTTCTCAGTGGGAGAATCAGTGAATCCACTGGGCTCATGGTAACAAGCGTGGAGGGACCACACACTCACCTGCGGGTCACCTGCCCATATCCCTCTGCTGCCTCTCAGAATAACCATTGGGGTCAACATGGGACCTCCTTACACAAAGACTGGGCATCGGAAGGGGGTCACGTGAGCACAGGCCTGCAGAGACGATGGCAGGGGCTGACTGAAACCCCAGCAGCCTGGGTCTGGAGTCCACGTTCTGTCCGGCGTCAGCCCGCCGTGGCCCCCACGCCCGAGCCTGCTACCTTTCCGTGCAGCCTATGAGCCAAAAACGATTTCTAAATAGTTGAAAAAAGGCAAAGAATCATACTTCACTACATGTGAAAATCATGTGATTGCAAATCCATTGCCGAGCATCCAGCTTTATCTGCAGCTCCGGCACCACAGTGCTGAGCCGAGCTGTCGGGACGGGCGCCATCTGACCCACACACCACGCGCGGTCAGGTGCCGTCTGACCCTCCTCCAAACCACTACCCTGTGCTTCCCAAACACCGTCAAGATTTGGAATCAAACGCCTGTGCTTGTTTTCTAAACGTCAGTTAAAGCCTCTAGTCCTGAGACCCGGAGGCCGAGTCGTCCGGCAACACCGCCTGCAGTTAACGGAGCGGGTGGCTGCCAGGTAGCTCCTCCTGTCGGACCCATGCGCCCTTCCCCTCCTGCAAGCACAGACTTCCTCAGAGCCAACAGAAGCTCTGTGACTCGGCTGAACGGAAAGAAAATGTATCAGATGAACAAATGGGGAAGTTTTATTAGCTGTTTATAACCTGTATTTTTTTCTAAATTGCTGGAGTTAGCATAAAAGAGACGTGTCATAGCGATGTGAAGTCTCCCAGTTAGGATTATGAATTCTGTGACAGCACAATTGCCTTGATATCAATATGTTTTTTCATGAATTGCAAAGAAAAGCAGGTGTATAAAAATAAAACTCACATAAAATATAAATTATCATCATGCGAGTTAATTCTATACCCTCAGGACACAATAGCTCACGCACTTTATATTTGCAAAAATGTTTGTGAGTTACTTTTTCAGATTTATTTATTTATTTCTATTTATTTAACATTTTTCACCCTTGCTGAGAGAACCCCGTGCGATACACATCTTATTTCCATAACCGGAGGACAGCAGGCATAAAACGTTTCAGTATTAACCTTGAGATCCCAGACAATACGATGCCGATCGTGTCCTCCAAAATGCGCACGACACTGGAGCCAGGTCTCCTCCGGCGAGGGGGATGCAGGGGGAAAACAGAGCTGGTGTCTTAGCAATGACGTGGCCGCATGAGAAGGCAGGGGGGAGGGGCCTGTGGCACCCGCCAGGCCTGGGGACTGGCATCTGGAGGAAGGGGAGCCCACTGGCTAGGGCACTGTTTGCTCCCCTCACACAAATGCCTTACTGTGTTAAAAAAGCCACCGTCCCTTCCATGTCTGAGACCCTTTTCCATGTTGTCTCATGGAAAAGAGCGGTGTGCAAACCCTCAGTAAGCAAATCTCCGTCTGTCTTATTCCGGAAACCGGCTCCTGAATCGGGCTGGGGGGGGGGGGGGGGGG
>CM053566.1:86745768-86772815 GCA_028646485.1 Cryptoprocta ferox
TCTCCTGCTCCCAGAAGGGTCCGTCCCACCGTGCGTTGTGCCGATGGCCACGGTTACCAACGGCCGTCTCGACGGCTACCTCACCGCTTCGCTCTGGTCCAAGGTGGCCGCCGGATTCAGTTACGCCGAGCCGGGGACTGTGGCCCTGGAAGAAAGATTACAGAGGACACAGGGCCCGCACAGCCACTCCCCCCACGACTGACTCGCACGAGCGCCGAAAATACTGGCTAACTTTCCTGTAATGATCAAACTCGAGACCAAGAAAAGTATTCTTTAATACAATTTTCTTTACTCATGTAGAATTTTCGCCACTAAAAGTATAATAAACACAGAGAAAGAAACACAGGTAACCATTAAAATGATTTTTAGAACAGTAGACAATGACGATGTGATTGTTGAAAATTGTGTGATGAGCCCAAATCAACAAGAAAACTAGTCCAGCTCGTTCCCTGAGCTGCGTGTAGTGCCCGAGCTGCTCGGGTTATAAACCTGTGCACGCACGAAAGGCGTCGTCGGGCTTCCCTGTTTACAATAAGCTGTTCTGAACAATATCACTTATTATCATTTTTAATCTTTCATTTAGCTTTTAAAATTACGAGCCGGGCATTTCCCTCCCCGCCGTGCACAGCCCCCTGTCTCCTCCCCAGGGAAAACCTGTGGGGATGGTTTCCTGCTCCCCCTCTCAGACACGTTCCAGCAAAGGGCCAGCAAATACGTGTGAGTCCTGGAGTCTCTCTTACCCTGATTCCGACACCAGCTCCTCACCTGGGTGAGAAGATGGGAGTTTCGAAAATCTGTGGCAGGTCTGATACACCTGTGTCAGAACCGTTCTCTGAGGCTCACAACACTATGCCCCCAGAGTCGCACACGCCGAGCTGGTGAGCACTGCACACTGCTCCTAAGGAAACACAGGATCAGACTCCTCTGGACCCAACACGGAAATCCAGCAGCCAACAGTCGTCACCCCACCGCCGTGCGTTTGCGTCCAAGGACGCCGCATCTCACCTACTGCTGCTGTGCTCACCGCACGGCGGGCCAGAATGGGCTCCTCAGCACCACACTTGGGGACCGTTGCACACCGTGAATCACCAACAAAACAACGGAAGTTTGAGGACCGCGCAGTGAAGAGACCGTGAAACAGGCACGCGCTCACAGCAGGAAACTGAAGGAGAAGGCAGAGCATCAACTTGTTCCGTGCCCTCTGGGAACACGTCAGACAACCACGTCTTTGCCCCTCTGTGCACGTCCGCAGTTGACCACGGCAGCCTCGTGAGTGTTGACGTGGGTCACAAACGGTGAGCAAATGAGTTCTCGCACAGAGACTCCATGAATGATGAGGGTCAACAGTCTATGCTGTGTGTGTCAATAAAACCATATTTGTGTATAATGTATACACGTGTGCACATATATATACACGTGTGTGTACATACACATACACATACGAGCAGTGTGTATACAGGCATATGTGTACACAAGCGTATGTGATGTGTATACGCAAGCGCTTGTGTATATATGTAAATACACATAAGCACATGTGTACATATACACGGGTATATGCATGTACACAGACGTGTATACATGAGTGCATGTGTATACAAATACATGAGTATGTGTGTATTATACACGTGTGTGCATACACATGCAACTGCATGTGTATATGTGTGTGCATGTGTACTGCATGTGTGCTGAGTGTGTGTGCTGAGTGTGCATGTGTACATGTGTGTGCCTGTACTGAGCGTGTGCATGTGTACTGAGTATGTGTGTGTTATACACATGTGTGCATACACACACAACTGCATGTGTATATGTGTATATACATGCAAGTGTGTGCATGTACTGAGTATGTGTGCTGAGTGTGCATGTGTACATGCGTGTGCGTGTACTGAGCGTGTGCGTGTGTACTGAGTATGTGTGCGTGTGTACATACACATAACCGCATGGCACAGGGTTGCTCTGGGACTCACAGGAGACCACCCATCCAAGTGCCTGGCGCCGCCGTCAGGCACCACATGCCGCTGTATTCTGGCACTTTCATCTTCCGGTCTTCGCCATCGCCACCATTCCCTACGCTTAGCCTCCTTTAGGCCACGCAGGAATTACGAGGGGAGTCTCCGAGAGCAAAGACGTTGGCAGAGGAAAGCCCCCAAAGTGCCATCAGACCCGCAGGGACCCTGCGCGTGGCCCCCAGACGCCCGTGCCGGGTGCTGCTCAGCACTGGCCATAAAAGGGATTTTACGCATCTGTCACTCCGCTGTGCCGGCCGCAACGTGGAAGGGAGGGGTCTCGAAGGACGAGAGCAAACCCTTCCGGACGGCGTCGGCAAAGGGAGGAGCGTTCAGGAGTCCGGACAGTCACCGCTCTCCCTCGGACCCGTGCCGTCCAGTCCACGTCCTCCCTGAGGCCTGGCGACAGGCAGCGCTCCACAGTGTCTGACACGGAGCAGCCAGCGCCGCCTCCACAGGGGACGGGGTGAACCCTCTGGGACCCATGTTTACAGAGAAGGTGGCTGAGCCCCACCCCAGGCTTCCTGAACCCGGATCCCCGGTGGCGGGGAGAGGACTCATTTTCAACGTGTTTCTCGCATTACTCCTAAGATCTTCAGACAGAACCTCTGAACTAAAGGACACAAAACAAATCTGGGCTTTTCCCTAGCGCGAGGATCTTTAGAGAGAATGGGACACTGGTTTCCTTCAAGGGATATCTGACACTTCCTGGGCCGGAAGTTTCAAACCCAATTTCCTCCTCCATGAAGAGAAGTGATTATCGAGTTAATTTATCCCCAGAGTCCCGCCTCACTCCCACACTACGGACAGCCAGCGCCGTCCAGCACTGTTGAAGGAAGCTGACTCAGTCACCCCAAAGCTGGTCCGCACTGAGCACCATGGGTCTGGTGGCCACTTTCGAAGCTTCTCAGATTGGCAACTGATGCTAAACCAGAACCTTAAGATGAAGATAATTACCAGAGTATCTTTTTAGTTAAACACCGTTAAAAATTATCCAAAATTTATACTATAGCATTTTTATCCATGTTGAGAGCATCTTGTGTCCAAAATTAGAGTCCCATGAAAAGTGTACAGAGTAACAGAGCAACCTTTCCACTTTCTCAAGTGTTTCCTAGGATTCCGTGTACCTTCAGCTACTGATATGTTGTATGTAACAATGTCTGTAACAACGTAAGACAACAGGAAACCACCCGAAGTTCACCTGAGCCCCCGCTGTCGGCCGGATCGTGGTTCCAGGACTCAGGCACACCATGAAGTTCCGGTGGTGTGGCTTTCTGAGTTGTGAGACGTGTCCACATTCTGCTCGAATTACAGGCCGTGTGGACTTCCCAGAGGAATGTCTGCTGTCCGTGTTTACCCTACAAAGAGCCTCACACAGGGCTTTGCACATAGTAGGCATTCAAGACATGTTTCTTGATTTTAAATGACAGGATTCACATCCTAAGTCATTTGGTAATTGTCTATTGAGGACCTACTATGCACCAGTCACTTTTGCTGACCCCTGGGGACAGTCTGATCACTTTCTCCCTACATTAAAACTTTTGAACCTCTGATTCCAACAAATCCAGTTAGTCCCAAATAGTTGTTCCTTCAAGAAGCCCCCACTCTGTGTCCAGAGATCACTGGGCACATACACGGCCACACAAAGCTGGTCACGTGCTATCTGTGTTCCCGTTTGTCTCGTCCACTAGACTGTGTGCTCGCTAAGGACAAAGGCTCTTCCTGGGCCTCTGTGAGTCACCAGCACCTCACCATGCACCCAGCACTCCTGGGACAGGGTCCGCACACCCACGGGGACCATTCTCGCATCAGTGAGCCTTGCCACCAGGAAATTCCTCAGCATACACTTTCTTGCTGAAATTTAGGTAAAATATTTCCTGTTTCATTGAAGAGAGATGGTTATAAAACTGTTCTCTATAATTTATGAATGATTATCACTTAATCATTAGTTAGCTTTCTCCTCCAGGGTGAATAATCCCAATTATTTATTTCGATTGATCAGACATACGCATGGCTCAGACCTTTATCTCCTAAATGTTGTCCTCATCCCAACTATCTGAGAGGTCAAAGAAATGGGCAAAATGTCAAAAATCTGACAATCGTTGAGCAGACAAAAACACCCTTAGAATCCACTGCTAGCTGTGCTAATCCTGGCTCTACCGGCTTTCCTGGAGGGGGTACAGGTGGGACGTGGCTCACATGACTCTCTTCGGACGCTCTGTTAAGCTCAGTCTGGAACAGACCAGTTGGACCTGTGCTGAACCTCCCGTGGTCACCGCGTATGCAGCAGGCGCCTGAGAGGGACGGTGGGTCCACGGGAAGTCCCCGCACATGACCTGGCGGTGCAGGCGGGCAGCCAGCATACGGCGGCTTCGTGTTCCTCCATGGATCCCACCTGCCCCCACCGCTGATCAGCTACGTCCATCCCGAAAATAGCAAGTAATTCTCAGGCTCCAGGTCCTTCCACGGACCCAGATTTCTGAAGGTCCAGCTTGTGAGGCCATAGACTCATTTCTAAAGAAGTCAGAGGTGTTCATTAGATACCTCAGAGACATTTGCAGCAGGGAAGGGGACTTTGATCTTCACTTTAATTCAGTCCTGGGAAAAAAAATTATGGTTTTGGTTTGGTTTAAAGTTCATTGAGTCTTTCCCTAAAATACTTTTCCAGATGGGTATGTATTCAGCTATGCTTTTCTGTCTTGACTGTTTCTTATATTGATGGGCGACCTTTTCCTTTTCTTGGCATTTCCTCCCGAAATTTGCATAAAATGTTTCTTTAGTTAAATACGGCTCTTTGCACTCAACACCGTCTCGTTCGGCGAGGCCCTGGGGTGTATTTGCCTGCACAGTGGTAAGCTGGAGAGCGGTGTTGGCCAACACCTCATGAGATTTTTGGTTTGACAAGGTTAGATTTTCGTGTTGTTGTTTCTTTTAATTCAGTCACCAGGATGCTGATTTTGATTAAGGAACTTGCATTTTGAGGAAAGAAGCCTTCCAACCTCTGAGGAGACTGGAGATGGAGGAAATGGAGAAACAGGCAGCAGAAAGTTCCGAATGTTTGATGGAAAATGTCAAGAAAGGAAGGAAGGGAAACCGATCAAAATTACAGAGGAAGAAACTGTCTGTATCTCGAGTCCGTGGAGGGTGTGCGGAGATGAACGTGTGCGGACAGCTCTGGCTCCGGAGGCCATTTACTCGGCGATCATAACTTGAACGTGAGAATTACGCAGGAGTTACGTTGGGCTTCCGGGACTTTATTCTCCATCAGGCGCATAGTGTGTCCACGCACACACGGCCGTGTCCATCCTCCGCCTCTATCCAAAGTTCCTATGTCCGTACCCCGCTCCGTCCTCTGTCCCGGTGCGGCTCTGAGAGCCGGCAGCAGCTGGGCGCTCCCTGGAGGCGTCTTGTTCTGAAGGTACATTCCTCCCGCGGCACGGCCAAGGCGCCCGTGAGCGTCACCCCTGGCGTGAAGGTTCCGGTTGATGAAGCAGAAGCAAGATGAGCGAGGGTCTGAGTCTCGGGGCTGTGGGAAGAAGTGGGAAGACGGCCCCCGCGGCCCCGGGGCTCTCCAGACCCGCCCACTGAGCGGCCGGGGCCCCGCGCCCCGCTCCTAGTGTCCGACTCGTGACACCGGTGAAGGGCCCAAGAAACCTCGTGTGAATACGCCGTGCTGGGCTCAGGGTGCCGCTGGCCCTCGACAAAACTTCGGGAGATGCCGCGCTGCGTGAGCGCGCCGTGCCAGGCCTGTGCACCCCACGCGGCACCGGGATCGAGCCCGGTGCCGTCGGCCCGAGGTCCCCAGCAGGCATCAAGCGCGGGAGCGGGGACCTGACTTTCCAGGGGGGCCCCTTCGGGCTGGCCTTCACGCTCAGCCCTTCCTCACAGAAACAGGGCGTCAGCCGGCGCAATGACCTCTCTCTGCAGACGAGGGGCGCGGGCTCAGGGACGCCAAGTGTTGCCCACGAGTCACAGAAGTAGCCGGAGCCAGAGGGACACACCGAGGCGCCATCTCTCTGCAGATGGAAAGGCCCAAAGCGTCAAAGCGCTGCAAGCCAATGGCCAGCATCTTGAAGCCCGAAGTGTGAGATAGGCCCAGAGTCAGTCAGTTCCCCAAGGGGCCCGGGCCCATCGGATATTGGATCGTATTTTGGGGAAGGTGGCAGCTCGAAGGTTTCCTTTAGATTCCTTTCTCAAGAAGACGCTTGACGCAGAGGAAAGCACAAGAGATCGGCTGTGACAATGCTTTCGGTATCGTGGACCCGGCACGGGGGGCAGAGGCGACGAGATTAAGGAAGAGAGCAGCCGAGCCGCGCGGGGCCTGCGCCTGGTGCCGCTGCGCCGCACACTCGAGCCCCTGCACTAAATCGCATCCACTTAGAAGCATAGTCGGAGCCGCGGTGAAGGCCCCGGATTAATGGGGCCCAAACAACTTCAAATACCACCGAGCAAGTTCTGACAGCGTCTCGTAAAGTTTCTCCTCTGCAGGCCGGGTAAACAGCACACTGTCTCTTTAACGGAGTTTATTTTTTTTTCTTTTCTTTTCTTTCTTCCTTTTTTTTTTTTTTTTTTAGTTTAAAGATTACATTTAATATCTATTTCCCAGCAGTGTACAAACTGACATCATCTACTCATAAAAGCGGAATGCTTTGCTTTTTTAAGCTTCAAGCTGAATAACAAATTACCACAGATGACAGCGTAAAAGAATAACAGAATGGAATCAAAAGAAACTTCATTGTCAACAGAAGCCCCCTGCTGAGGAATTTCAATTTCATATAGCTAATTATCCCTGTCAGTTGGAAGAACTGACAAAAAGCATTCTTTGTTCTCTTGTTCTGCCTCCTGCATCTCACTCTCAATTAATTCCGGCATACAAATATGACTAATTGTCTTTGCAGTGCTCCAGAGCTCTGTATATAAATGTTCACGGACTGAAAATGATTTGGAGGGTATTCATCCCCAGATTTATGATATTCGAGCACAATAGACATGCATAATTCAGGTGACCATGTTAGCGCCCTCACACACCCGCATCACAGAGATTAGGCAAGATTCTCTTTTCACGTCCTGTTTTCATATCTGCTTGGTGACAATAACTCACTTTGCACCTATTAAAAGAGGAAGCATTATATGTCTGCTGTGGCTCATTGAAATTACCATGAACAAGATTATCAGCATTTAAATAACATATGGGCAGTGAAGTGACTTGGGGGGAGAAACAGAAAATATTAGGGACTTCTTAAAAGCACAACAAGATCTCTCTGCGAAGAAGGTTAAAGTCTCAGTTTTGGTTTCGGGGTGTGGGCGCTGTTGTCTGGTGGATTGGCTTCGGTTTTTTTTTCTGTTTCTTTCCTTTTTTCTTTTTTCTTTTTTTTTTTTTTTGCTCCACGGTCTTGATCAGTGTTGTCAAAATGCTTCTCAATTAATGGAGCTAATGCTCTCATTGTCTTCTTTCCTAAACACAAGCACAGGCTTCCCTCACTTATTTTAACTTAGCAACTTAGTTTACGCTATTTGTGGCAACATCTAAACAAAACACAAATGCGTCGCGACACATAATAAGGAGGCGATAACATCTGAGACAGAAAATGCTTTTGTCACCACAAAATGAATGTTTCTAAAAACCACACTTCTCTGCATTTTAACAAAATCATTTTGCAATTATAATTTAAAGTTAACTCTAATCCAGAAAATGAAAGTTAGAGTCCTTTCCAAATGATGGCATCTAAATAGTCTGCTAAAATAAATCTATAATTCTGCAGCACATTTAACAGTTACCACATATGTTTCATTGAACGCCTGATCTCACCACATATTTTATTATCATCTGCTTTTTTGTTGTTGAAAAAAATTAAAAAATGAAGTGTGCTTTGGCCCCAGCCAAGCAGCCTCTTTAAAGTTCAGGGCGTGAATGCAGTCACTAACAAGTAGACATTTTTTGGAGCCTAATCATATTGTCCAGGTTACTAATAAAGGACCAATATGACATTCTAAAGGGCTTAGTATAAATTACCAAAAAAAAAAAAAAAAAGTGCTTTTGAGCAGTGAAAGAGTTGTTTTTGTTTTTTTTTTTTGTAAACTGCTTCTCCTGAATTTTTTTTTTAGTGTAGGAACTTTGAAAAGTGTGCTTCTGGGGTAATTTTTGTTGAGAAAGCAGCAACTCAAGATATATGATCTGTACAGAGACCAGCACCGTCAGCTGCTGCTTACCTGGTAGAAAGTGCGGGAGGGCCACCAGGCTGACATGCCCGTCTGTCACCTCGAACCCTCCCCCAGCTGCGGGAAATGGCCCCTGGGCTCGCCCTCCTCAACAGCCCACCTCTCTCCAGGCTTTCTGGCTCCTGGAGTCCTGCCCATTTCCTGCCGTTCGTGCCTACCGCGTGGCTCACGGAGGGCTTGGGTGCTGCCCTCAGAGCTCAGTATTCAGGGACTGAGAACTAACATGAATCTTTTTAAGTGTGAGGCAGAAGATTCTCAGTAAGATTGGACTTTGGACCCTGAAGTTGTCTGCACAGGCCCCGCCGACGGGACAGAGGCGGGGCCGGGTCATGTCCTGCCAGAATCTCTATCACTACATGTCTAGGTGTCCTCAAGGAAGTAAGTGTGTGTGTGTGTGTGTGTGTGTGTGTGTGTGTCTTTGCTACAAGATGTTCTGAGATGAAATGTGAACTACGGCCCTCAGTTCACTACTAACCTCGAACAGGCAATCCCCATAAAAAGAAATAATATCACGAATCCAAGTGGATCTTGAGAACAGACGAGGTCCAGGACTGACAGTTGTCACAGGTGAGAGCAGAAGTCCCGGCAGCCGTTTCTGTGTAATATTTGAAGACGTATTCTCAGAGCAGACTTCCAGTGACCGCAGGATGATTCTCTGTCCAAAATAGTAAAAACCATCATAAATGTCAATGACGGGCCACCTGTCTCTTTGCCACAGTGACAAATATTCATGAACTTTGAGGCAATTTCTTGATACCTCATTATAAATTACCAGAACATTAAAACAATGCAGTAAATTAAAGCTCAATCAAGAGAAAATAGGTTTGCTTTGTTCTCAAAAGATATTTAAAGTTACCAGACTGAGTGGTGAGTCTGAGAAAGAGAATAAAAGTCTAACAACAACAACAACAAAAAAAAAGCATCAAGAGAAAAAGCACCTTTTAGAGAGAACTCAAGAAGAGCTGACCAAAGCCCTGCAGTCCCCGGGGCCTGACAAGGCACCTCAGAGCGGCGCCACGTCCCACGGCCACGGGCTGTGCGTGCATGCAGCACAGCATCACACCTGCCTGACCGGCCAGAGGTGCCACTGCAGCTGGTGGTGCTGGGAACCCCCCAAGGCCTCGGGCGGCCGGAGGGCCAGGAGAGAGGCGAAGCTAGGGGGCCATGGAGGGGAGAGAGGGGAGAGGGGCCATCAACAAGTCACCTGCTAGGGCGGGGGGGGGGGGCGGGTAGCAAGGGAGGCGTGTGGACAGCAAGTGCCACATGGTCCCCGGCTCAGGGCCAGGGAAACTGAAGACCTCACAGCCCAGAAGTCAGAAGGGGCCCAGCAGGAGTGGCAGGGCCGATGGTGGGGACCTTGCTTTACGCCTCCAGGACGTGGCTCGAATACCTGGAACTTACAGGGACTTCTGTGAACGGCCACCATGGATCTGTTTTCCCCGAAGCCAAAAAGACGCTGATGCTGAGGTCAGATCTTGCCAGAAATCACTGCACCCTGTTCTACAATTTTCTGTGCATGGAAAGTGGGATGACTGAAAGTTTTGTTCTCTCCTGAGGCCAAGGGCACTGCTCGGCACGACTGGAGAACGCATGACTGGAGAAACATCTCAAAGATTTGCAGAACCGTAGACTGTGTTTGCTGGAAGGAATGGAAGAGCAAGCTCCTGGGGGCTGCTACTGTGTCTTACAGAAGAGAAAGCGAAGACCCAGAGAGGAGCGTGCTTTGCCAAGGACACCCCGTTAGTGGCCAACAAGACTGGACCCAAGGCCCTGATGTCCAGCGGTGACATCCTGTCTTGTGGCGCTACAGGGACCTCACGGTCAGCCTGCTGTCTTTCTGAGGCCGGTGACACTCCTCACGGGTTTTGCATTGCAAAGCTGCTTCATCACTTCTTCTGCCAAGATTTTAAAAATTTAAGGTTGTAACGGAACAATTGATTGCTGGCCACTGCAGACCGTATTGTATTGTGGCTGTTAGCAGGGGGAGGGCTGACTGTCCAAACCCAGCGACCACACACCAAAGCTGGAAAGCGTCAGCGGCGGGGAGGTCTCATTAAGGCACCAACAACTTGAATGAGACGGGCATTTTGCAATCCCTCCTTGGGATGTACGTACAAGCTGGATGTGGTCCTCAGGCGCAGGCTGGCCGAGGGCCTCGTGGGTACAGAGGCACAGAAGTGGCGCCCTGTTTCTGCCTCCGGAAGAAAAGGCTCTGTGAATGGAGGCACCAACAACACCACTTACCAGTGAGGCCGTGGCGCGGGGGGCGCGAGAGCCCAAGTCACCCTTCTCCCCACGCGGGGCAGCCTGGGAGGGGAAGGAAAGGGTAGCGGTGGGGGCGGCCAAAGCGTAGCTCGTTAACTGGAAGCTCCCAGATATTTTAACTGCAAAATTAGAAGTTTGCTTTTCTTATGATTTTCAAATGTTTACATTAAGACCATTGCCATTCACATGCCATGATCAAAACAGAACACAGAGACTCTGAACCTACTTCACCCAGTCTCTCCCGGTGACGACACCCTGCAAAGCTGCAGAGCTTCACAACCAGGCAACGAACACAGATGTAACCCAACAACCCTTTTGTAGATTTCTCCAGGTTTACACGACTTACGTGTTGCATCATATGAGCACGTTCCTGGGACCACCAGCATAGTCGGGACCCAGAGCCACCCCATCTCAGGGTCCCCGAGCTGCCCATCCTTCCCCAACCCCTCCCCCTGGCCACGGCTAATCTGTTCTCCAGCTCTATAATTTGGCTTTTTCAAAAATGCTCTATGAATGGAATCCTATAGCTTTAAACTTGTGGGATTGACTTTTTCACCCAGGAAGACAGCATTGAGGCCACCCACACGGATCCTTCAGTCCCGCCTTCTCACTGCGGACTCCCATCCCACAGCGCGGACGCCCCAGAGTTTGCTCAGCCATCCACCTGTGGAAGGTCACTGCTTGTTTCCAGTTTGTGCTGCTAAAGGTAGCGCTGCTGTGAACACCCACGTGCGGGTGGAGGAGAGAGCATAACCTGTAGGACGAGTGCCCAAGAGGCTGGGACACACCATAAGCCCACATTTACTTTTGCAAGAGACCACCATCCTTTTTATTTCATCCGACCCATGTCGTTGGGTTTGCGGTGAGTTTCTCATAGACAAGGCAATCGTTGGGTCATGCTGTTTTGTTTTTTTAATCTTTTCTGCCAATCTTTCATTTTAATTGGTGTATGAGTCCACGTTTGGGCACAAGTCGGTTTGTTTTCTGTTCGTTTCTCCTCTTCCTCACGCTCTGTTTCTCTTCTCTTGCTCTCCTCTGAACGACCGGAGCATTTGTTAGGAGTTCTTCTGGATTTATTGATGGTGTCTTTCAGTATATCATTTTATATAGTTTTATTTTTTGCTTAGTATTACAATATAAACACAGAATTTATCACCACCTACTGGTATTGATAGTTTACTACTTAGACTTCAGTACTGAAGACTTAATTCCACTTAGGTCCCTTAATGATGGTGTCCATCCACACACTGTTATCATTCTTGCTTTCACAGTCAAGAGGTGCTGTATCAGAGTAACCTACACTTCCTCCCTTTCTGAAGAGCCACACCTTCTTCCGCCACCATTTCCCTTCTGTTTGGAGACCGTCCCTCAGCCCTCCTTTAAGGACAGTTTTCTAGCAACAAACTCTTCTAGATTTTCTTCATCTGAGAACACCTTGATTTCTCCTTCATTTTTGAAGGGTATTTTCATGGGATCTAGAATTCTGGATCGACAGCTATTTTCTCCCAGCATCTGAAAAACACAGAGCTGCTTCCTTCCAGCGTCCCAGGTCCAGACAGGACACCGGCTTGGCGGGATCTGGGGTCCCTGCAAGCAATGCCGTTTGACTGATTTCAACATTTTTTTCTTTGTTTAGTTTCAAGAGATTGGTTAAAATGTCTCTTGGTGTGGTTTTCTTGGATTTATCTAATTTAGGATTTGCTTAGCTTCTTGGATCTGTAGATTTGTCTCTTGCCCAATTTGGGAGGTTTCCAGCAATTATTTCTTCAAATACTTGTTAAGCCCTGTTCCCTCCCTATTCTCCTTCTGGGAATCAATGAGACATTAGCTCTTTTCTTTTCCACCCACAGGTGCCTGAGATTTTTAAGTTTTTTCAGTTTGGACAAAGTCTATTGCTCTGTCCTTAAGTCCACTGACTCTGTCATCTCTGTCTGCTGAGCCCACCCAGCAGGATTTATTATTAGTAGTATTATTAGTATTTTTAGTATTATTATTGTTATTATTATTTGGGTGATTGTATTGTTCAGTCCTATTTTTCCATTTGGTTCTTTTTTATAACTATTACTTTTTTGCTGAGATGTTCAACTTTTTATTTTCATCCCAAAAAAATTATAATTCTTTGCTCAAGCACTTTTATGATGGTTGTTTTAAAATTATTGTCACGTTATATATTTTGACAAATGCTTGTCACATGTGTTAACGGGTGAATCATCTCAGTGTCGGTGTCTGTCGATTCTTCTCTTGCTCCAGCTGTGATGTTCCTGGTTCTCGGGATGATGGGGGATTTGGGTTGTCTCCTGAACATTCTGGACATGACATTATGATGCTCTGGGCCTTATTAAATCTTCCGCTGTTGGCAGGCGGCCCCTTTCGAGATGTACCCCAGGGCCAGGTGTCGTCAGTTCCCTTTCCCACCAGGCACTGCCGACCGCATGCAGCCTTGCTGTGCACGGAACGCTGGCCTCACTGACCCCCCCGTCCCGTCTCTTCCAGGTGGGGACAGCCCTTCGGTGCCAGACAGTGCTGACACCAGGGAGGGAGGAAAAGGCACCCAGGTTCCCCTGAGCCTCCGGACACCTTCGGCAGTGCCACCCCTCCCGTCTCCCACTGGCTGGTAACTGAAAGCTAGCGAAGTGCACAGACACCACCATGCGGCCTCCTCCATGGGGACGGGTTCAGAGAAGGCAAACAACCCATTCCCCACATGAACCTGTTGAGATCTCAGGAAGGAAAGTTGGCACTTTTCTGTTAGTGCTCAGCTGGACTGGCTTTCTCCTGTTGGCGGACCACCCTTTCTTCAGGCCTTGTGGCTGAGGGCACCTGGCTTCCTTGGAGATTCATTGTCTGTGCCTATGGAAGCTGTGTGCATCCCTCAGCAGGGCTGGTGGGCAAGAAGGAGCCAAGGGACTCACCGCAACCTCACTCATCCAGTGTCACGGTCCCCAGCCCGCCTGCCCTCTGCCTGCAGTCTTCTTATGCTTACTGGTTGCGTGATGCCAGGACTGTTCACTTGTAAAAATACACCATCAGGAGGGACAGAACTACTCCATTTGGGCCAAAGCCAGGATACTTCTTTTAATTTTTAATCCATTAAAATAAAAAAGAAAATAGGGAGATGTTACCAACGAATTAAACTGACTGGAAAGAAAGGTTTCTTGAAGCTCAGAATGCTCAAATCTGGGGATGGGGCTCCTTCCGCCCCAGCCCCACCCACGCGATGGTGACAGCGCCTCTCCTGGGGCCATGACGGCACAGCCAAGTCTCCAGACATCGCCAAGTGTCCCCAAGGGAGCGAGAGCACTTCCCGCTGACAATCCCGGGTCTTGATCCGTTGAAAATGTTTTATATACATCCAGATTTACGTACATCCAGGCTATTTTAGTCTCCTGGAAAAAATACCGATTTATGACAAATTTCTCAATATTATTAAAACTCTGTGACGAACAGATACCTTGCCAGCACATAACGGGTCCACACTGTACCTGAAAACCGTCTTATGATCTGAGAGCTCTCCGCTGGCTGCCCCTAAGTAATGACACCGTCAGGGGCCCTAAAACACGTGCAATGTTTAGGTGAGATGCTCACCTGGCAGGTAACAGGTTTCCTCATGTATCCAAGCAGTGAGTTCGATTTTCCCCTCGGC
Organism: Cryptoprocta ferox; assembly: GCA_028646485.1. Taxonomy (NCBI): domain Eukaryota; kingdom Metazoa; phylum Chordata; class Mammalia; order Carnivora; family Eupleridae; genus Cryptoprocta; species Cryptoprocta ferox. Next base: position 86,759,899 of record CM053566.1, read on the forward strand.
ATAAACAGTAACAGAACTTACAGGTGTCTCACCATCGGTGCCCCCAACCCCTGGCCCACCTGTCTCTCTGTCTCCTTGCGTCCAGGCTCATCCCACTCGCAGCACCTCTGCAAATGGGACCATGCCCCACTAAACAAGTGTGAGGTGCATCTGCCTCCAAACATTCTCCACACCGGCCTGCCACCGTGGAAGAGATTTCTGTGCTGTCATTTATTCAAAGCGGTGAGTTTCCAGAAGTTTCCTCTGGTCTACATTCATGGAAAGAAAACACACTGGTGCCCATTATTGAATTAGCTACCAGAGCTCCTTCTCTCACATCAGAAGAGCCAGAGCCTAAGGAACTGTATCTATGGGCAAGTGGGAGCCATGGTGATGATGCAGAATGAGCCCTACATCCGGGACCAGACAACCAACGTTCGTGTCTTTACCCCTAACTGTATGACAACTGCTTCCACGAGCCCCATTTTCTTCATATGTATATGAGCCTAATACTACTACTTCCAGACTACAGCTAAGTTGAAATTAAATAGCAGAGGTAAAATATGTTCTACACCATATAGAGTTTAGAGTATAGAGTTCAAAATGGGTTATAATCTCTCACCCTTTTCAAAATTCCAATACGTTTATAGTTGCAGCATATTGATTACTAAGATGCATTATTATATATTCTAGCTATTCAACGCATACACTAACTAACTAATTGGTAATGTTACCCAAACTACACTTTCCTTGTTTCAGAGGAAGAGACTTCGTGTTAAGATAATTGCTAGGTTTGGAGATAGAAAGTTAAGTAAGTCATGGCCACTGGTCTCAAGAAGATCATGATCATTCACTTATTTACTTGAACTAGTATTCACTGAGCATTATTATTTACTTCTACTAAGCACTATCTGGGAGCTGAGGGTACATGCAACAGGGATCAAGACAGTCCCCCCTCAAGGAGCTTGCAGAGCAGCAGAGGAGGGCAGTGTGGTGAACGCGCCACGTGAGCGGGATGGCATGGCAAGTATCATAGGAGCGCGAGGCATGCGGACATACCCAGCCCCAGGGAGTCAGGGAAGGCTTTCTGTAAGAAGCAAACTTCCAAATATAAATAGGGTTCAGGCAGAGTATAGAGGGAAAGGTCATTCCAGTAGATGAAAACCAAATATGTAAACATAGAAGGCAATAAATATGGACCCACTGACTAATTTGACTGACTGATGGACTGATTGGCTGACTGATAAACAGATAAATTTTGTTTGCAGGAAGCAGAGGAGGGAAGGGAGAGGAGGGAGGGAGAATATGCCAGGGTCTCAGCAGCTACAGAAAAGCCCAGATTAAAAACCAGCAAGCAGCATGAAGGGTCACAGGACATGAGGAGCCAACAAAACAAAAAACAAACAAAACCAGACAAACCAAAGAGCCCTAAGCTGCCCCCTCCTCTCTGTCCCAGAAGTACAGGACCAGAACTGGCCTGGACAAGATGCCATCCAAGCTGCTGGCTGTGAGGGTGAAACACAGGTTCTCACCAGACAAAACACATGGTGACAAACACCAGAGGCTGCAAAGTTCGTGTTCTCAGAAGGCTGAGCCTCAGGTACCGGGCACACCAGATCCCAGTGTAAATTCAGGAGGCAGGGCAGGAAACTACGTGTGAGGAGCAGACCCAGGAGTTTGGCACCGGAATCTGCGCAGGTGCACAGTCACTCAGAGGGGGAAAATGCAAGTGCCCGAAACACCTGGAGGGTTCAGCTACCTTGATGAACAAGCGCGTCCCGCGCGTGCTGGCGGGCCAGGAGCATCGCATACCCGCGGAGGTGGGTGGCGCCAAAACCCACTCGACAGAGAGTCACTAGACCCAGAACCTCAGCTACACGAGCGCAGTGACCACAGCAGCTCACTTCACTGAGCACTTCCTGTGTGTCAGGTGCGTGTCCAAGTCCCTTTGTGGATTATCTCATCGAACGCTCACAGCACACCCACAGGATATTATGACTCTCATTTTACAAACAAGGAAACTAAGAAAAACTAAAGAAAGAAGCTAAGTACTTGCCCAAGGTCACACAAAGTCAGTTAGTTGGCACAACAGGGACTTTTGCCAAACATATTGACCGCTCCCCCGTACTCAGACACACGAATGTCCACCCACACTGGGCAAATTTTACAGGAGCAGAAGAAAACAACTGAGAATTGCTGCAGCAGCATCCGAGGGAGTGTGGAATTAAAAACAGACACCTAGCCGGGCGCCTGGGCGGCTCAGTCGGTTGAGTGGGCGGCTCAGTCGGTTGTGTGACCGACTGTGGCTCAGGTCATGATCTCATGGCTCATGAGCTCGAGTCCCGCATTGGGCTCACTGCCGTCAGCCTGTCAGCACAGAGCCACTTCAGATCCTCCGTCCCCCTCCATCTGCCCACCCCCTGCTTGCGCTCTCCCAAAAAATAAAAAAATATTTAAGAAAAAAAAAAAAAAACCCTAGCTGTTGGTAGACACACAACTCTGGACTACGCCCCCCAACCCCCATTGCATTGCTGTCCATGGTCCTGGAGAATTACTGCAAAGCAGGGCATGGCCGTGACTTCCAGACCTGGATGACTGGGGTGCTGCCCATCTCCCCCGCAGGAACGCAGAACCACATGGGCAGGAAGAAGAGCCGCCGGTGGGAAATGTGGGAGCAGAGGGAACTTTCTGGAACATCATGGCCACTGACAGATTACAAAGGGAAGAGACAGCTTACTTTCAGATAACCATACATACTATTTGTTTCCGGGGGGAAATGGAAAGAGTGCATCTTCTTCAATTTTACTCTCAAAAGAAGTAATTCACACGGCACTTTGAGAACTGCGTCTGCGCAAGTCCTAGCTTTTCACGTTAGGTCCAAGCTCCTGAGTGCTGCTCTCTCGAGCATGCGTTGCCTTTGACGTGGGTTGTCCTCGTAAATAAGAAGCCATAATAACACCACCTCAGGTTCATTTAAATGGCTGATTGCAGCCACTTTGCCTGCATTACCGCTTTTCACTCCATCTCCAGTTACACGAAAGGTAAACTTCCCTTGTCTGTGTCCTTGAAACTTCAGTGTGCTGTGTTACCCTCTGGGCAGCTCGCTGAGCAAAGGAGTGAGGTGAGGGAGCCAGAAAAGACAGCAAGAGCCCCCAGACGGCCCGCTGCTTCTGCGCTGGACATTGGGCAGATGTACGGATAAAACTGTCAGCAGTGAAAACACAAAGAGAAATATTGCTATTTCCTATTATCCACATTCTTCCCATGAGCTGTTTGCCCAGTTGCCATGGCACAGGCAGTGAGATTTCATAACTCTGCCCCTGCCTGCCATGTGCTCGTGCAACAATGTGAATTTAATCAGCCCAGACGGTTGGTTGGGTTTTGTCCATGTGAGTGGAATAAAACTTTTCTCACCAGCTAAACCCACAAAGTATCTAAAAGCCATAAATAATCGGGCATTCCTCTAACACGCACCTGCCTGTTTTATTTGATCAGGGCTGTGAGGACACAGGGAAACTGCACGGTTCCCAAGGGCTGCTGCTGCTGGTGGCCAATATTCCCCGAATGTACTTTCAGTGGAAAGCATCCATTTTGGGTAGAGAGGTATTATTTCTTAAAGGCAGAAATAATTCTACTCCAAGCAATCATTTTAAATGGAAAAATCCTAAAAGTATTCCTTCCACAGGGCAGAGAGCAAGAATGGAAACAGGGGGGAAATAGATCAGAAAGATATCCGCAAAGTTGGAGAATACAGTGAACACTTGCGGACCATCTGATAGAGGGAGAGAAGGCTGAAACCCAGGCCTTCTCCTGGGAACGACAGGGCAAGTGCACGCCCGTCAGGGGCGCTCACAGCAGAGGACCCAGACCAAAGTTATTCGTCACACGTCGCCAGTTTATTTGAGCTATTTGAAATTATTTGGATCTTTTCAGAAAGTAATCTGCTGTACTTAGAAATGTAATCACCAATGTGATCAAAAGGAACTTTTTCCGAAAAATGGTAATCTGATATTTTCACATCTTAAAAGTATGGTATTAGATTTAAATTTACAACAGAGGATATTTAGATGTATCTATCCGTATCTGTGTTCTACTGCAAGATTATTAGATGGAAAACTACCTGCACTTCATAGTCAAATGACCAGGAAATTCTTCATTGCGTTTTTAGTGTATTAAAGTGCATAGGACAACAATAAACGACGTGAAAACAGTTCTTTGACGCAGCGCTAGGGGAGTAGGAGGCAGGCTATGATAAATGTATTTGCTGATCTATTTTTCAAATGAGTAAGTATATTTGCTGGTGTGCAGTGCCAAAATTTGTTTTACTTCTCAGAGAAAGAGCAGGACAGACAATTATTTATGTGGTTTTCCAGTCCAGCTACAAATGAAGAGTAAGAACAGACTGGAGAGCACACGGGGAGCCACCTGGAACATAACACTGTGGGTCAACTATGCTTCAGTTTAAAAAATCATAAAATAATCATTAAAATAAGAAAAGAGCCAACAACGGGATATCTGCAAATCTGTTTTTACGGTGGCATAGCAGCAGCCCACACGGGAGTACGTTGATGAAGGGTGCGAATGACAGGCCGCGAGGAGTGAGGGGCATGAGGACCATGGGGCCGCGATGGCGCTTTCTGCTGCCGGCTGCTCACTTGGCAGCCCCAGCCCCTCCTCCACCTGCACCCCGGCCCCTTCTCCGGGCTCCCCTACCTGTGACTAAAGGGGGTTAACAAACACATCCCAGTTTTCCATGGCGATGCCGCCCAGCGAATGTTTCATTTCAGTGTGGCTGCCCGGTCAGACTGGGGCCAGCCTCCCCCCAGATGGAATCAGGCAAGGATAGCCTTCCCGAAATGCTGCGGGCATTCGATAAAATTGATCCGCTTGTTAAAGCAAAGTAAAATCAGGGAAGATATCTTGAGTGCACCCTTTTAAACAACCACCAAAAAACATTTAGTTACTTTGAGTAAACAGTGGTCTAAAGGGAAAATCTGAGATCAAATACCTACTATCTGGCACATAGTAGGTGCTCCTTATCGATTCTGCTTTCTTCATAGAGTTTACACACAGATGAGAAGTAACTTTACCAGTAAAGTAGCACTGTTCTCTACTTTGGGTTGAATTTAGTGAGGAGTCTGAGGAATTGTCCTGCTGCTGTGTGCTCTGTTGTCTTACAGGGGAGTGACACACGTATTCAACGCTATTTCCGTGGAAACCTAGTGGTCTTACCTTGTAGAATTCTGAGCAACAAGAATAAAAAGAAAACTGATCTTTTTCTTTACATTATCACCTTTGCCAAATTCTTTTGGGCAGAAAGTAGGGGAGAGGGAAGGAAGAAATAAAAAGGGAGAGGGGCGTTGATGAGGGCGCGCCCTGGAGCCAGGCCACTGTTGTGTGCTGGGTATTTTCATCACTTTACCATGTGTTATTATTCGCATTTGCAAATGAAGGAGCTGAGCCTCCGAATGGCTAAATAACGCTCTGGGCAACAAGTCAAAAGGAAAAAGGCTTTGATCAGAATGTGTGAGACCACCTCACTCAAATTCTGGCCTCTGCTCCTTCCCCACATGGCGGGCTCAGACCCTGTCATCCGCTGCAGCATCCGCTGCAGCAAACGGATCCCTCCAGGCCCCCCTGCACTGCTTGTCCCTATGCAATCAGTAACAGACAGACCCCCTTAACAGGGCAAGACGGTGTCACTTCCCGGAACAGGAACAGAGAGCTCGTCCTGAAGGGGCACAGGGCTCCCATGGGGGCGCTGCTCCCACAGCCAACAGCGGCCCGTAAGCGCACAGCCCAGTCCTGCCTCCTGGAACTCCACAGGCCCGTCTGGAGGGGCTCAGGCTGCCTTCACACTACAAATCATTCCGGCCGCTTTCGAGCACCAGCTCGAGCCACAGCTTGGTACCAGGAACATTCGGCTGGCTTTGCACCTCCTCCATGCCGCCCTCCGGAGCTTGGTGAAGGCGGCCGGTGCAACTTCACCCCACCAAGGAACGCTCTTCGTGCACACGGCGCGCTGGCTGAGTGCAGTAGCTGTGGCGCTAAGTCCAGAGCATGGCCTCTCTTCCATACTGCCTGTGGCCACACGTGCGTGAAAACACCGGTAGACAGAAAGCCCTCTGGTGAGGTCTCACCCCATCATGTGCCCAGAACGACAGTCCCAGCAGCCTCAGGAATTCGGACCGGGCCTGCGTGGCTGTGGTCTCCCTGAACTATAAACGGCAGAAGCGAACACTTTGGTCAAGCACTTCCACCTGCTGCTAGGAGCATGACCTGAGCTGTGGGATACTTCCCTGTAATACAAGCATGCTCCTTGCAGAACCAGGGCGCTCTGTGTAGAGCGAGGGTGCTCCTCGTAGAGGGTGTTCCACGTACAGTGAGGGCGTTCCTTGCAGAGCGAGGGTGCTCCGTGTAGGGCGAGGGTGCTCCGTGTAGGATGCTTCGTGTAGAGAAAGGGCACTCCTTGCAGAGCGACGATGCTCCCTGTAGAGCAAGGGTGCTCCCTGTAGAGCGAGGGTGTTCCATGTAGGGTGCTCTGTGTAGAGCGAATGTAGGGTGCTCTGTGTAGAGGGTGCTTCTTGCAGAGCGAGGGTGCTCCATGTAGGGTGCTCTGTGCAGAGCGAATGTAGGGTGTTCTGTGTAGAGGGTGCTTCCTGTGGAGCGAGGGTGCTCTGTGTAGAGCGAGGGTGCTCCGTGTAGGGTGCTCTGTGCAGAGCGAATGTAGGGTGTTCTGTGTAGAGGGTGCTTCCTGTGGAGCGAGGGTGCTCTGTGTAGAGCGAGGGTGCTCCGTGTAGGGTGCTCCGTGTAGAGAAGGGCAATCTTTGCAGAGCGTAAATGCTCCCTGTAGGGCGAGTGTGCGCCTTGCAGAGCGAGGATGCTCCATGCAGAGGGAGGACGCTCCATGCAGGGCGAGGGTGCTCCCTGTAGGGCGAGGGTGCTCCTTGCAGAGCGAGGATGCTCCATGCAGAGGGAGGATGCTCCATGCAGGGCGAGGATGCTCCCCACAGGGCGAGGTGCTCCGTGTAGGGTGCTCCCCGCAGGGCGAGGTGCTCGGTGAGGAAGCAGCGTGTCCGCCTGGAACAGGGACGCGGGCGCGGCGCAAAGACGCTCCACGGGAGCCGCGCTCCGCCCACACCGGCCGTGAGCGGCCGCGGAGGCTTCCGCTAAACAGCCCTGATCTGGGCCCCGACGACTCGGGCCCATGCCCGTGTGAGCTGGCGCCACGCTAACAAACCGGCACACAGGGGGCGGCTTACACACGGAGATTCGTTCCTCACGCTCCGGGGGCCAGAAGTCTGAGAGCCAGCTGTTGGCACTGCCTCCTCCTGGGAGTCCTCCGGGGCTGACAAGAATCCGTCCCGGGTTCTGGCGATCTTCAGCGCCTCGTGGCAGGTGGAGGCACCATTCCCGCCCCTGCCTTCGTGGACACACGCCTTCTCCCTGTGTGCGTGTCAGCCTCTGTGTCCAAGTTTCTTTTCCCATAAGGACACAGTGGTGTGGGGTCAGGACCCACCCTGATGGCCCCATCTCAAGTACTCATGTGTGACCTCCTCTTTCCAAACAAGGTCACACCCCTGGTACCGGGGGCTGGGAGCTGGGACCTCTGACGTTGGACGTGAGAGGCTCAGCTACAGCCGTAACAGGAAGTAGCCCAAGGACACTGGCAGCAGGAAAAACCGGGACGTGGGCAAGGGAATTCCCCTCCAGAGGCCCCGGAAGGGGCTGCAGGGCCTCATCCCAGGAAGGCTCGGCCTGTCTACACTCACGGTCTGAGCCGTAAGGACTCCGCAGAACTAGGTTTGCCGGCTCGCTCACAGCGCGGCCGTGTCGCAACAGCGCGTGGCTGGGGCAGGACACCCGAGGGGACGCAACCAACCCACCACCCAGCGTGGGACCCCCGAGCAGAGCAACCAAGTGGGCCCAGGCTCCAAAGGGACGGGGCCCATCTCGACACCACTTGCTATTTATGACGTTCTGGTGTGAAAGCGGCCAGAGCCTGGGGAGCAGGGGGGTCCTTCTTCACCCCGCCTGCTCCCCGGATCTCACATCGGCCCGATCCACTCTGTGCTGGGGTGGGTGCGCTGGGCGCCGCGGCGACCTCCCGGCCAGCAGCTCAGGGCCCCGAGCGCGGAGCCGCCTGGCGCCTTCAGGGGGGAAGGCCGGGACTCCTCCCGGCACACGGAACAGAAAGGGGGCAGAGGACACACGGCTGTCCCTTGCTGTGGGCCCGTCACCTGGGAGGCACTCCCGGTATTCCGGAACAGCGCCGGCACAGCCCTTCGAAGGGCAACCAGGGTCCGCGCCAAGAGCGACCAGCCTTCAGAACGTGGGACCCCGCGCCCCGGCCCACGCACGCGGCCCCTGGGCCCGGCCGGGGGGACTCACCCGTCCAGAGCCAGGAGACTATTCCCTATTAGCAATTCGCTGTCAAACGGTGCAGAGTTTGCCAAAGAATAATAGATGCTTTACATTTTATGCATAACTAGTTCTGAGACCAGGGCTATAAAAGTTTTCTATTAACATGTAAGCACCAAGACAAGTTTTTTTTTTTTTTAAACTTGATAAATATACATAGCCCCTCTACAATGGGGCCCTTGTGTTGCTAATGGGGACCCTTAATGGAGAGTTATATTTCCAGGATTATATCTTTATTCAGTTGCAAATGATTTTTGGGGGGAGTTTTAATACTCTGTTCCCGTCTATGAATAATAGTATCGTTTGAATGCGGCGGACACCTGGCGCGGCAAGGGACGGTGGGGGCTCCGCGCTGACCTGGCACCGCTGACTGCCAGCTCCGCATTTTCCCAGCGTTTCCTATCCGCCCCATTCAGCGTCTGATTTCATTCTCCCTCAGCAAAATGCTAGACACTTGTAACTTTATTCTCCCTCTGCAAAAACTTGCTCTCTTGTAAGGGAAAAATCCTGGAAAAAAAATTTTCTCTTATCAATCTCGTCTTATATGGAGTCCAGTAATTTGAAGGCTGGCTAAAGTTTCAGGAAAAACCTTCCAATTAAATACTGTAAAAAGATAAAATAACGGTGGCCTCGCGGCCGCCCACCAGCTTCACTGAGCGCTCTTTTGTTGATTTATTGTACATCAGCCACTGAGCCGTGCAAAGAACATTACGTTTCAGAAAGAGCTATTCGTATGCGGCCTGCATCCACTCCAAAAACAATCAGGCCTGTATTGCGTTTTGCAAATTTATACCAGGATGTTGGTTTTAGAGTGCTTCCCTGAAAAGTTTTTCAAGTAAGTGTCTGCTTTCATGGGTAGGAGTGAGGGAGGCACACAAACAACTCTTTGTTTCAAAACTCACAGATGTGTGGCCGGGGCCGAGCTTTGTTTTCTCTCTAAGAAGTATGCTCAGATTTGTGTTTTGAGCACAACACAGGATTGTACCCAAAAAAAAAAAAAAAAAAAAAATCAGCTTGCGGATGAATGTCTTGTATAATCTTAGGCTTCCCGCGACTTTCCCAGGGCTAAGTTTTCTGCTCCAAACTTTGGGTGTTGTGTAGATTTGGGGGTTTTGTTTGTTTGTTTGTTTTGTTTTTTAAATGCAGACACACACGGAAGAGGGACTCTGGCTACTTCAGCTTCTAATGGCTTCAGGAAACTTCATTTCAAAGCTATTTGGGGGTTTGCGAGCTCAACAAACACACTTGTGTCTGCGTCACGGTCTGCCTCCCACGGTCCCTGCGCGTCTGCGTTGTTCCAGCTCATCCGGAAGCGCCAGGCGTGGTGTCACGGAGCAGAGGGGACAACACCGGGTCAGACGCGAGGGAGGCTGAGTGACAAAATATTTACACTCCAAGCGCGGCATCTTCGGGGACACAAACAGTTCCCCCTCCCAAATAGCACACGAGATGTTTTCATCCACGGGGTCGTGTGTTCCAGTGAAAAATACTTGAGCATAAGTGGGGGTCAGGAGCGGCGGCGGAACGAGACTCACACGGAGTGAGGTCGCACAGCCGGACCGGGGTCCAAGGCTGTGCAAAGGCCTCCAGCCCTCGTGCCGCTGCGGTTACACCACCCACGGGCTGGCAGTTAGCACCGAGGACGACCCCGCAAGGCTCAGGCGTGGGTGCAAGTGCACGCGTGACCCCCGCCAGCCAGGTCGGAGCAGCAGGACGGGTTGTGCCACGGAGGAGGGCGTTTGCTGTCGGTGCGCGGCCGAGAGCGAAGGAGGCCCGCCCGGCTCCTCTTACTCTCGCTGCTCCCCTTGCAAGCACTGGCGTCCCACCGACCCTGCGGACCCGCGGGCTGGGACGTGACCGGCCCTCCCGCGGCATCCCTGAGGACGGGGGCACCGGCGAGGATGCCGGGGACGGGGCGGGTGGGCGCGGGGCCTCCCTGAGTCCCAGCTGAGGAAGGGCGGTTAGAGCTCAGCTTAGTTATGACTGATCGAGCACCTAGCAGGTCCTTCTCGTGCTATTTCAGTTAATTTTATGTAACTACGGCACAGATCGCTCATCACAGCCCCGCCAGGCTAACTACGAATCCTGTGTTAGAGCGGGGAAGTGAACACCGGGCCACCAGCTACGGTTTCGCAGGGCTGGGTTTCGAACTCAGGTCTCTGCAGGTGCAAACCCCCTCGGCCTACGACCTGGCGTCCTCTGAGCCCCCGAGCCCCGAGTGGGTGGGTGCCCCGCAGCCTTCAGACTCAGGACGTGAGTGGAAGCTGTCGTTTGTGTGTTCTCCCCCTTTCCTCCTTCTTTCCCCCAGAACATGATTGAATCCGCTTCTAGCTCTCCCTGGGACCCGCTAATTTTGGCATTCAGTCAGTCTGTGCCTCTGCTTTCATTGTTTAAAGACCATGACTAAGTCGGGCTGTGCCAAATTGTACTATAGTGTGAAAATTTACTGCCGCTTTGTTATTCCAAAACTTCATCTTCATCAACTAACATAAATGTCCTGTTCACTTGGGATGTTCAAAGACATTATTAACCGTCTTTGAGATGCTAAGTGGGACATAACTTTAAATCCAGAAGGTGGGATACGGGGTTAGTCTCTCAGGAGAAGAGACAGAACCAGGCAGGACGAGGAGCCAACGATCTGGCAGGTGTGAGACAGTCCAGGTAAGCGTATGTGGTCCGGACACATTGTGAGCCTTCCAGTCCAACCCAGCGCGAGGCTCTTGAGTTAACAGAGCCGACGAACACGGAGCGGTTTCCAGGAATGTGTTTCTCAGTGTCTAAGGTGTGGTACTGTTCAGTCGTCGCTGAAAACAATATCGTTTTTTTGCATAGTTACTGAAATCCCCAAAACCACGGAGCCGGTTCAGGATCCCTTCTTCTCAAGAATCCCGAGTAGGCTTGACGTTCTCTGTGTCACCGCCCGAAGCACCGGACACGCACATGGGTGGGCAGGTTCTCTCCGGACGGGCTGGCCCCTGCGCGCCGAGCTCACCTGCCCTCCAAATCCCATTGCGTGTGGCTAAAACACCTGCCCTCTCCATCCTTAATTTCTGACCGTTCCGGGCCCAACACACAAAGAGCCTCATAGTCATTCAGAGTCTTCATCGTGTCAAATCGGAGACTCGTGACTGCCCCTTAGGAAACTAAACCCTCTACTTTCTATGATATGCAGTTTACAAAACCCCACAACTCACATCCCAAAGCTCTGACCACATCTCTCACATCCCCTAAGGATCAAAAGAGCATAAATCAGCCCAAGATGACAGGGACTGTGCAGAATGCAAATCTGGCGCTGCCTCCGGGTTTACACTCAGAATTCCGGGATTCTTCTTCGGAAATGCGCGTTAGACGTCCGTTCGGAGTTACTTTACACTACTTCTAACACGGATGCTAGGGGCTTCTTCTCAGCTGAAAGTCAATTTCCCTCCCAGCCACAAGCCTTGTAACGAATGATTTTCTGAGCGTAGGACAAGAGTGAGGACGTGAATCTGAAAGCGCAGAGATCCGGAACTACTTGTTTATTTGTCCTTTTCGAGGAAAAGCCAGGGGCCTCCCTCAGACCCATCTCCCATTGTCTTTCACGACAGACGCCTCAAGCCCGAGAGGTCACACAGGACACACTCTGGCCTGGAAGCTCCAGTCACACGGGCCAGGTGACTGGGCTGGGGCTGTGGTGACAGTCATACTCACGCCGCTTCCTCCAGCGGGGTCCCGGGCCTGGGGTCTCCGCTCGCTGGGGGCCAGGCCGGTACCCTCAGCACTCAGGTGCCTGCGCCCAGCTGCTCTCGGTGTTCCCGGACTCCGTCAGCCCCACAGGGCCGTTCTGGTCCCGTGTCACACCCCCCTCCCCCCGGGCCAGCCCAAGGTAACAATCAGCCCATCTGGCTGATCCGTGAGGATGGATGAGGCAGAAGAGAGGGCCCAGAGCCCCAGGTGCACGTGGGCTTGTCCGCTGCGCCCCAGACTCGGGGTTCAGCCGCAGGCCGTGTCACCGCATCCGGTGGTTATCGCCCACCTGGTCACCCGCTCCTCGGACTGTCAGTACATCGGCCAGCGGGCCCTTCCCGACAGGGCAGCCTGAGAAAGCTCGGGCACAGGGAAAGCCCAGGGGACACACCGGACACAGGGGGAAGCCTCATGAGTGGCACAGCCAGGCCCGGGTGGCTCCCAGTGTGCACCGGGACCCCTGGGCAAACGGCGCTCAAACACGTGCCTTACCCTTAAACAGAACATCACACTTGGCTTCTTTAAGTAGGAAATGGACAGAACTGCTGTGGAATTACTGGATGAAAGGCCTTTGGATGCACTGCTGAGAGCACGGAGAGGACATTTGTTGCACCCGGGCTCCAGGCACACAGCGTTCGACAAGGAAATGCGAACATGCGTGTGTGCACACCCAGCCACACTTCAGGGCCTTCCTTCAGGACACAGGCGGCGTCCCTGCCAAGGGGGCCCCGGAGCCGCGCCCCAGCATCCTATCTGTGGCCCTGACGCCAACCTCCCGCCTGGGTCACAGG
>CM053566.1:86773315-86795315 GCA_028646485.1 Cryptoprocta ferox
CCGCAACCCCGCCACCCATGGGCTCTGACTCGCTTCTGCTTGTCTGCCCCTCCCCTCTGGCTCCCCAAGACTCACCTATCAGGCTCCCCCTCCAGGTCTCTGCACCTGCACCTCCACATCTGCTCCTGCACACCTGCACCTCTGCTCCTGTTCTTCTGCACCTGCTCCTGCACACCCACACCTGTTCCTGTGCACCTGCTCCTCCACACCTGCATGTCCACATCTGCTCCTGCACACCTGCTCCTCTGCACCTGCGTCTCCACACCTGTGCCTCCGCACCTGCTCTTGCAAACCTGCACCTCCACAGCCACTCCTGCACACCCACACGTCCACACCTGCTCCTGCACACCTGCATGTGCGCACCTGCTCCTCTGCACCTCCACAGCTGCCCCTGCACACCTGCTCCTCTGCACCTACTTCTGCTCCACACCTGCTCACAGCTGTGCTCACAGCCCTGCTCCTGGAATAGCACAGAGGGCTGACCACTCATCTAACCTGATGTGCACATGCAGACTCACCACTGGCTCCCCAAGTCGGCTTTCTGTGTCTGCACCACCACATCATGGGTTTCTGGGCTCGTCACCTACTGTCCGTCTTCCTGGCTAGAGGGTGTGAGAAGACAGGGACAGGTGTGGTTCACTGCTGGATCCTCAAAACTTGCAGCAGCACCTGCACACACGAGCAGTTCAGTAAGCATTTGTTGGATGGATGGATGCATGGATGGATGGGTGGGTGGGTGGGTGAGTGGAGGGCAGGGAAGGAGAAGGGGAGAGAGGAAGGAGGGAGGGGAAGATGATAAATGTGTTTCCGTGTTACCATCTCAGAGCCAGCGAGTGGACGGTGCCAGGACAGTGCGCCGGCAGAAAGTTCTGGGAGGCCTCGTGGCAGATTACTCTGATAACACCCTCTAGGCCTGAATGTGAGGCGAGGTGCAAGCCCACGCGGGGAGGGAAGAGGGGTGAGCCAGGCCAGTCGGAAGCAGCTCAGGGTGGGGTCCCCCGTCAAACACAGCCCTGAGGTGGCCTCTCCCACAGCCTGCGCGCCCTGGACCCATCCAGGCCCCAGTGTCCAAGCTGCGGGCGGGAGGACACGGGAGAAAGAAGACCTTTGCCCCTCCAGCCACCGGTTCAGAGGCGGCCTTCACCATCCGCTCTTCCCACCCGTGCCCTTGTCCTTGGGGCGAAGGTCTGTACCCCCATCACACTGCTGCTTCGACTGTCGGGACCCACAGCACAGCCTTGCTGTTCGCCTTGGAGCTTCGACGAAAGGCTCGGACCTCCTCCTAATCAGCGCACTGTCAGGAAATCCCGCATTAAGTAAAACGCTAAGCAAACCAGACTCAGCCCCACTGTGGCTCACAGTGACCTCTCTGGTCCCAGGGCCCAGGCAGCGGAAGGCTCTGCCGGCGGATCTGAACAGGAAACCGCAGAACCATTTCCAGGAAGCCACGTTGATCTATTGAAAATGTATCTTTCTTCCTAAGGCCCCAAACACCCCGGAGAGTGGTTTGGTTTGTTTCCTAGGACGGTTTCCAGGAAAGAGCCACTCCCGCAGCGTCTGTTTTGTTGTTGATTGCTTCATGGTTGGGCAGCTTTAGATTTACAGGAATGGACACTATTATTTGCCTCTAACTCTTTGGGGTCTGATTCAGGGCACAAAGAGCAAAGGGATCCTCAGAAGAGGGAGAATCAGTTCAGACACTGCCCTGTGCACCCCTGTGTGCTCTGGGGGTGAAGAAGGCCCAGCCTGTCCACAGAGGTTCTCCAACGCACAGAGCTTCCATATTTCTCAAGCCAATTCATAGCAACAGCTAGCGATCTTGAAAGTGTGCATGCGTAACGAGCCCGTGATTCCACTTTCATTGCGGACTCCAGAGAAAGCCTCGCATGTACAAGGAAGCCATGTGAAGAACGGTCAGGGCAGAACTGTCACAAAGAAATGACACACGTGTCCACCGGCAGGGGAACCCGTCAGTAGCGTGTCAATCTGAAGACGACCACCACGCAAGGTTGAAATGAGTGCTGTGGGGGAGGGGCAGGGAGAGCACGCGGAGGGAGTGACGCCTCCTCCAGACCTAGTGGGTGAGTGAAGCACCCCCCTCCCAGTGCCAGGGCCACCACAGCCTGGGGGGGCGGGTAGCGATGGAAGGAGCTCACTTCAGCAAAGTGTCATTCTCTGCAGGCAACTCGGTATTTGCGCTATTTTTAAGTTTATGAAAAGTGGTATCCAACAACCACAGGCTCTCCGGCGTGTACAACTCAAGCTGCTAAAATGTGCGTTTTTCCAGAGTTTCCCGGATGCCCTCGAGTGCTCACGTGGACACACCTGGAGGCTGGGGAGCAAAGACAGGGAAGGGAGACCACCTTCCATCGTTTCACTGCTGATTTTGTACTTAATCGGTTTTGAGCACTAATAATTCCCCCACTCTGTAAACTGACCCGGGCTCTCGATTATTACACCACACCAGTGCGGTTGTGGGGACAGAAGGTCAAGGAGGTCCAGGCGGCTTGCAGATGAGGTCCCTCTACCGGGGGGAGGCAGGGGGAGGGCGGCCGCCCCACGCGGGGCCTCACTTTGCTTTCTCCGGGTCCGTTCCTGGCCCCATGACTTTGTGCCGCACTGGCCCGTGGAAGTCTGTGTTTGACACGAGGCCACATTTTTGATGATTCCCGGCCCCTAGGAAACGGGCTGCGTTGAGAAAGGCGCTGTGCTCAGTGCATCGCCGTCGTCACTGGTTACGAACCACAGCGTGAGGAGTCAGCCGTGGGAAGTGAGTCTGCCTGTTCGCCGGTGAGATCTTGGCACGGGAAGATGGCTACATTAAGGTAACAATGCAATCACCGTTTCCCTAAAATTCACCAGGAAAACATGCTTTTTCATGTAACTTAGAGCCCCTAAGTTTCCCTACAGGAAAGCACAAAATGCCCTTAAGACTCCAGTGGCCACGTAGGCCACTATGTCTCGTGTGTGGCCCACTAGCCCATTACACAGCCCTGGGCAGGACGGCTGCAGCGGACACGGTGGATGTATGGCTCGTGGACGTTGTCCCCGGAGCCTCAAAGCAGGTCCCACGGTGGCCAAGGTCAACAGCCCCCGGGCGCTACTGCCTCCACTGTGGCCTTGCTCAGGTCCCACTTCTTCCTGAAGGTGTCCGTGCTGGGAGAAGCCACGGGAAGACTTCAGGGGCAGCTTTCTTTGACAGCCGCACGAGGGCCAGGGACCGTGTGCTCACGTCAGCCAGCCTCCCCGGGCAGCAGACGCGTAACAGCCCAAACCACAGGAAACGGTGTGAGCGTGACCTGCATAGGTCCCCCCATGGTACTTCTGCCCCCAGAACTCTGCTAAATGCTATTTACATCCAGTTGCTTGTAGGACGGTAGCCCGGGCCACGGTGTGTGTTTGTTTCCTCTCATAACCTCAGTGAAACGTACAGAACCTGACATTTAGCATGTTTACTACTAGCTAGCGTGCAGCTAAGTGGGCGCTAAGCACATGCACGCTGCCACGCGGCCGCCCCCACCATCCATCCCCGACCCTCCATCTTCCCAAACTAGTCTCCATCCCTACTGAACACCGACCCCTGGCTCCCAGCCCCCACGCTGCCTCTGTGGACGTGACTCCTCCAGGAGCCTCACACCGGTGGCATCGAACAGTGTCTGTCTTTGTGCACTTGGCACAGTGTCCTCGGGGCTCCTCCATGGGGTCACATTCCATTGTACGGATGGGCCCCGTTTCGTGTATCCCTTCATCCAGAACGTGTTCGTATCTCTACCAAACAGATAGATTTACACTTCTCTGCAACATTCTCAATACAGTTTTCAGAAGGTCTGAGATGTTCTTTTTTTTAAGTTTACTTATTTATTTTGAGAAAGAGAGGGAGCACTAGCAGGACAGGGGTAGAGAGAGAGAGAGAGAGAGAGAGAGAGAGAATCCCAAGCAGGCTCCACGCTGTCACCACAGAGCCCGACGTGGGGCTCCGTCCCACGAACCGTGAGATCACGACGTGAGCCACAACCAAGAGCTGCGCGCTTAACTGACTGAGCCGTCAACGTGCCCCAAGATCTGGGACGTTCTAACTCTGTCTTCCGGACTCCGTCGGCAGGAGCGCCGAGAAGGCCCGGGGCTGAGTCCGTCCCTGGGGCCGCGACGCTGGAGCTGAGGAAGAGCCATCCTGACACCGCTTCCGCCCGGGGCCTCGGAACAAGGCAGCTTCACAGGTTTTGTGCCAAGGGGGTCAAACGGCACGCGGTCCCAGACCCGCCTGCCCGGTGCACGCTGACGCGCACGGTCACCAGACACAGTGCTCTGTGCGGTGGCCGGCTTGGTCTCCAGCCCCGACGACCTTCACCCTGGGGGCCGGCGCTCCTGACAGTTACGCCCCCTCCCAGACTCTCTGATCACGCCGCGGCCGCCCGCGCCCTAAGGGTGGGGGTCGAGCCGCACTCCTCAGAGCCCAGCTCCCGGGAGAACGTGTCTAGGGCCAGCGAGCCCCCCAGAAGCGTGCGGAGCCTCTACGCGAAATTTATTGAATAAGGGGTTTTATTTCCTCAACCCGTCCCCACCGAGACGCCAAAATAGGAGACAACGTGAGATCGCCAGGCACGCTGAACGCGAGGGCCGGGCCTTCACCAGTGAGCCGGGCGGCGTGTGCCTTTCACAGCACGCAGACGCGGGGGGCGTCCAAGCCGCCGTCAGGCCCGGGCCCCCCCACCCGCGTGGACGCCCAGGGACAGGAGGGGACCAAACCAGCCAGCACTGCCCTCGCAGAGCCTGCCCCTCCGTCCCCAGCTGGGCCGCTGTCTCCGCGGACGGTCCCGTCACAGCACGGCGCTCGGCTCCCTCGGCGCCCAGCCCGCAGCCCACCCCAAACGCGGCCGGTGGAGCCCGCCTCTCCCAGCGGCATGGCTGGCCCGGTCAGGCCCCCCCATCAGAGGGGCTCTGTGTCCCCCCCAAATCTGGGCCATGTGACCCCCCACGGTAATGGTTTGTGTAGAGGTGACCCCGTGGCTCTGAGGGGCCTTTGGCATGACCGAACCTCATTTCTCTCCCTCACGTCCCACAAAGCCGCGGATCCCGACATCCAAACACGCCGGCTCCTCGCTGGCCTCCGGGGCAGCCCGCGTCCCGCGGAGCATCCACACTGGCTCCTCCAGCCAAGCGACCCGGACATGGCCCCAAACGGCCACCTTCTCCGTGTCCCTTCAGGAAAAGTAAACGTCCTTTCCTCCTTTCCCGTCCCCACAGGGTCCCGCCCTCCGTGACAGCAGCTTGTCACTCTGCCCAACTAGGGGCTTGCGGACACACAGCTGCAGGGCTCTGACCTCTGGGGGTCTCACTTCTCACCTTTAAAGTGGGAGGAGCAGGTGCCTTCTCCCCTGGGGCGTTTGTGAAGGCAAAGTTAAGGGGTGCATCCAGTGGGAGTCCCTCACCCCGATCCGGTCAAGGACAGCAATCCACTCCCACACAGTGCAGGCACCTACACCCCAAACCTCACACCCTTCCTCCCTGCGGCACACACTCACGTGCCAGCTGCAGCGGGTGCCGCACAGGGGTGGGAGTTGCCTACGGAAACAATACGGGTTTGAAGGAAAAGTCCGCACGTTTCCACTCTTCCTGGGAGTCTCCATCCAGGGAAATGTGTTCCCAGTATTCGCCACTCGCGAGGGCTGGCAATTTCCCTTCCACAGCCCCCTGCTCCGATGGCTGTGAGGGTTTATAGATTCAAAAAACCTGTATCTGTAAAGGGGCGCCTGGAGGCTCAGTCGGTTACATGTCTGACTCTTGATTTCGGCTCAGGTGTGATTTCACGGTTTGTGGGTTCAAGCCCCGTGTCAGGCTGCATGCTCAGTGTGACGCCTGCTTGGGATTCTCTCTCTGCCCCACCCCCTGCTCTTTCTCTATCAAAATGAATAAATAAACTTTAAAAAAAGAAAGAAAGAAACCGGGGCTCCCTGAGGTGCAGCCCCTTCCCCGCCGGGTCCCGGGCCGCAGACCCGGATCTCTCTGGGCACCTGCGTGGGACACAGCTTCAGCCAGGGTGCAGAGCACGACTCCCACCGCACAGCCGTCCGGTGCACCCCCGAGGGGCCCCTGGCTGGGCCCACACAGCCGCCGAGCGGGCGCCTGGTCCCACCTCCCACTCCCACGCACCCACCCACTCGCGTTTTGAAGAGAAAACCATCTCTGAAGCGAAGCCTCCATCTCAGGACCGGCGGGTCCGCACTCCCACAGAGCACAGCCCCCCTGCCCCCCCACAGTCCGTGTGACCCGAGGACCGGGAGCCGGGGGCTCCGCAGCGGGGCCGGGGGGCCGGAGTCTGGGAGGGCGGCACCCTCAGGAGCCCGTGCAGGGGAGAAGCGCGCGCGTGCAGGACCGCCCACCCGCCACACGTCCTTGTCCTGCTCGGTTTCTAGAACTCGCTGCACGAGGAGAACACACAGGTCTACGGCTGTCAAGTGACACGGCTCGATTTTCCGCGATGGCTCACGAGTCCCCCGACGACTGTGCGGGCTCCGGGGTCCCTCCCTCTGTGACCCCCCCACCACCACCTTCACGATGTTCGGATCATGCGACAATACGAAAGCGGTGCGGTCAGGACACACGCTGCCAGTGACAGCACAGGAACTACCAGAAACAAAGGGACTTGCTCGGTGCCAGCGTCCCCTCCGGGCAGGGCCGGCCGGGCTGCATCCCGCCCGCCTGTCCGACCAGGCGGCGGCTCCGCCGGGGGAGGAGGCCCCCGGGGGCCCGCGAGCCGCGCTCACTCACGAGGGTTTTGAAGCCACGGCTCACAGACACGTCTTCAGGACCAGTCGGGGGGAAGCAGGTGCAGGGCAATCGCTCCGAGGGGCACATCCTGGAGGATGCGGGGAAACAAGGACCATAGCCTCTCACACACAGGAAATACATGACAAGCGTCAGCGCACACGTGGGCATTTTTCCCCAAATGGTAGACGCTCGCGACTCAAAGTGAAGTATGGAGAGTAAGAAAGAGAAACAAGTGGTACATTGAATGAAGGGGACAAGGGACGAGGAGCAGGGCTCCTACAAAAAGTGCTCCAGGTGCCCAGCGACAGTGGGGGCTCAGTGGGCGTCCCGCCCTCGGTCTGCATCTCCTGTGAGTCACAGACTCAGGACCAAACCACAAAGAAAGGCCACGGTGCCCCCATGCTCCCTTGTCCCCACTCGCTCTACTTCCAGCAGCCCACGTAGCCAACACCACCAGTTTCCGGTGCAGCCTCACGTGTACGGGCTGCCCACCACTTAGCTCAGGGGAGACTGTATCCACATTTGCGTGCACCAGGGAGCGGGGAGACAGTAGGGCCCAACCTCCACTACACTTGGTTCCAGGAACCCCTCAGCAGAGGCTTGGGTGCCTGTGCTCTGCCCGGCGGGGCCATTCTCAGCCAGGGCAGCGCCCTCAGGCCCCTCGGTGCTGGCTGGCAGGCAGGGCAGCATGAGCAGCAGGCCACAGGACAAAATTCAGGTTCTTGGACAAAACTTGGGGGACCTCAATGTCCGGGATCCTGAATCTCTCACACAGCTGACACCCAGCAGATGGACCCTACCCCAGTCTGATCTCCATCTGAATCTTCAGATGAGCCCCTCAGATGCCCAAATGGCTTCCAGCCAAAGTTAGGTATGCTGGGGGGGGGGGCGCTGAAAAACCAGAAAGAAAAGATGCAAATGTTAGTATTTTGTTTCTACCTAAGTCGTTATGATCATTTACTAGAAATATTATAATAGAGAGAGGGTGGGTCCGAAATAACATTGCAAGTGCTACTAAGGTCTGAGTGTCAGTAAAATATACTTTTCAGTTACACGGATTGGATGCCAAAGGCAAAGCTTAGCAATGGGAGGAGCTCAGATCCACTCTCAGGAACCATCCACCATCTCGCTAGGATCGAATAACGCTCTGTGCCCAAACTGGCCTTTGTTCCCACTGAAGGATTTGAAGTCCCTTCGCTTACGTCTGGGCCTGCGCTATGGAGATGTCTGTACGTGTCCAAAGTGCACACACAGGCCACAAACGAGACACCCACCTGGCAGGGCCACGTACCACCCGAGTCACTGCATCACAGCCCCTCTGCATACATTCCACAAATGGACACGCTCACCTCTGTGCCCTCCCGTAGACTGCGGTGGGAGACCCTCAGAGAAGCCATTGGTCCCGTGAAAAGTCCCTCTTCTGCAAACCACACATCTCAGAACTGAAGGACATCTGTTTCTAAACACAGACCCTGTCCTGAGTGCGGGCCCCACGCCTCATCTACACAGTCAGCAAGGCTCCAGAAACGCCACTGCCGCCCAGAGATCCGCTCGGAAGCCCCATCCGGCCCTCTCAACTAACCACAGGACAGCAGAATCAAAGAATTGTATCATATTCCAAGGACTCAGCCCAGATGGGTCAGGACGCAGTGGTATTTTCTCGAGTTATCATAAATGCTCCTGGAAGGTTCAGCCTGCCTCTGTGGCACGTCAATAATCAGCAGACAGCCTCGCAGCATTTTTTAGACTCTTTTTGCCAAAGTTGCTGAGCACCACACTCGGGACAGAACTTACGGCCGGTAGCTGCTTACTGCCGATGTCCCGCTTACTGGAAGCCCCGCTTGGTGTTGAGGGGGGTTAGCTGGCCCCTGGGATGGGGTGGGAGTCACATGGTGAGAGGCGAGGGACTTGAGCTGCCGCATTCCACCCCTAGAAGCTCACTCTTGTTCCAGGGCTGCAGCAATAAGTGACCCCAAACCGTGGGCTCCACAACAGCAGCGGGTCTGCGTCCCAGCTCTGACATGGCGTAACCCCTAACGGAGTCTGCACGCCTTGCTCACCTCTCTGTGCACCGTGTCTTCACGTGTAACATGAATTACACGAAAGCTAAAAGAGACGTCCTGATAGATTGCTTTGACAGTGCATATCTAACATAGCATGAATCTAGTACATGTTGACTGTCCTTTCTTTTTCTTCGGTGTTTGTTCAATCATAACAGCCACGCCACTTGACATCAGCAACACCAAATGTTCGTGGCTGAACCTGCCTCTAGGGGACAAGGTGTTGTCAACACCACTGATGGCATGGGTGTTAGTGCGTCTGGCCACCTCCCACAGCCAATCAGAGTCTATGACCAGTTTCCCAGAACTCCCGATGCCAGTGTTTCTCAACCAAGCCAATTGCAAGGCATTGACCTGATCTGCCTCTTGAAGATGTCCTGACAGGAAAAATGCTCCCCACATTCAGGAAAGGTGATGAAACCTTGACCACGTGACATGCAGCCTCTCTTCAGTTGAGGACATGGAGGTGTTAACTAGAAATGATGTGCCGTGGCCAAGAATAGACTGTCCCCTAAGAGAATGCAAAGAGTGTTGTCAGTGACAAGCCGCTGTGCAAAGCTAATCAAACCTTTATTTAAAAAGGGAAGTAAGTACGCCGGCACTCAATGTCCTTCATTTACAAGACCGCTCCAGGAAAATAATCTGT
The DNA here is from genome assembly GCA_028646485.1 of Cryptoprocta ferox. NCBI lineage: Eukaryota > Metazoa > Chordata > Mammalia > Carnivora > Eupleridae > Cryptoprocta > Cryptoprocta ferox. Next base: position 86,782,790 of record CM053566.1, read on the forward strand.
TGATAGTGTTGGGTTCATTGGGAGTGGGGGGTGGCTCCCGGCCCCAACTCAAACTTCCGCAGAACTGGCTACAGTAACTCATCAGTGACCTGCAGCATGCAGGTGGTCAGAAACTATTGCGCCCCACAATCGGTCCAATTTCGTCTCAGTCAGGCTTAAGGAACCTTTAAGGAAGGCTCTTATTTGAGTTGTGGTCTCAAACCTCATCACCGCGGAGCACCCCCAACATCAGCGGGAAACTCCCCATCGTCTCCAGGTTCCTCCTTGTTGGTAGATGGGGGCAGGAGACTGTGCAATTCCAACCCATCGCCCCCTCTCCACAGCAACCCGAAATGTCACTTCACTCTATCAACAAGGTCCTAGAGCACACAGCACCAGATGACACCAGGTCCGGGCAAAACGCAGGTCCTGTCCCCACCCCCCCAGAGCCCTCCCTGAAAGTAACCACCACTGCCAGCTTCTGGAGAACACTTCCAACGAAATGTGTAAACGGGTTTTACTACCGAAATCATTAGCCTACCACACCATGTGTCAGGCGGAGGGGTTGTCTGCTTTTGTTTTCGTGGAGATCTTTCCACGTGAATGGATGCAGAACTGCTTCATATTTTTAACACACCCAGAGAGTATTCGAAAAATGCATATACCGTGAATTATTCATCTGGTCCCTTCTTTGTGGATTTTTTTTAGAGTGTTTGAATCTTTTGCTATTAAAAGCAATGCAGTGAATATCTGTGTACACTATTTCACCCATGTTTAAATGCACGTATGTGATAATCTCTGTATGTGGACAAGCTGGATGAAAGACTATGCAGATTTGTAATTTTAGTAGATGTTACGAAATTGCTGTCGTAGACACTAGCTGCACTCTAACTGGCAACGAGCGAGGCCTCTGTGTCTTCCCGTTCTTGACAAACCACGCGTTACCAAAGTTTTAATCGTTGCGTAAGTGACAGGTGGGAAAAGTCTCAGTATGATTTTCATGCATTTCTCTGGTTACCAGTGAGGTTGGGTATCTTTTAAAATATCTAAGATCCATTTGTATTTCCTTATCTATAAACTGTTCGTATACATTTTTCTTCGGGGCTGTTACATACTTTTTCATTTATTTGCAGGTGATCTTCACATTCTAAGAAAATTAACCTTGTGTCTATGATATAAATTATACATATTTTCCCTGACTTGTCCTTTGTCTTTTGATTTTGTTGTGTATATTTGTCATTGAAAATTGTTTGATTTCAATGTAGTTGAATTATTTAATCTATATTTTATATCTTGTGGATTTGGTTTTATACCTAGAAAGACCTTCCCCATCCCAAGATTCAAGGGGAGAAACACTAATTTTATGTTGAACATTTTTATAGTTTTGTGTTCATTTTTGGTCTAAGTGGTATTTGTTGTTAACGAAGCTATGAGGTAAGGGTCCTATTTTATTTCTTTTTAGGAAAGAGTATTACCCAGTGTTCCGTGTCATGTATTGGGCAGTCTATCTTTATCTTTTAATAGATTGCAGTGTATATTTGAGACTCTTCTCTGTGCTAGTGTCTTTTCTTCCAGCACCGTCTATGGCCCAATATTATACAAGCACACGCAACCCTACAGTCTAACGTCTCGTGGGGCTAGATATCATTTATGGGGCCGTGGGTTCCTAGCCATCCTTGCTAATTTTTCTTTTTGTTTTGTAAGTTTATTTATTGAGAGAGAGTGCAAGCAGGGGAGGGGCAAAGAGGGAGAGAGAGAATCCCAAGCAGGCTCCACACTCAGCACAGAGCTGACACAGGGCTCAGTCCCACGACCCTGGGATCATGACCCGAACCCAAATCAACAGGTGGACGTTCAACCGACTGAGCCATCCAGGTGCCCCACGTTCTTGCTGATTTTTCACTATAACCTTGGAATCCCCCAATATATTCTGTCGGGATTGCTACTGCGATGACTCTAAATTTATAGGTTAGTTTTGGGAGAAGTGATTCTTACGATGAGTCTTCCCAGGAAAGCATGCTTTTCTATTCTTCACGTTTTCTTCTAGATCCCACACTGTTTTAAATTTCCAGACAGATATGACGTGAGCATTTTTTGTTAAGTGTGTCTCTTGGTATTCTTTTAACTGTTGCAATTGCAAATGGGCTCTTTTCTCCAGTAATTGTAACTGGATATTTTTGGTACATGCGAGTGGTACTAATTTCTATATACTTTACAGCCAGCCACCTCTCAAAATCCCCTTATTTGTAACAGCTTTTCAATTTGTTCTCTTAGATTTATTAAGTAAATAATTGTATTTCTGAAAATAATGATAATTTTCACTCTGCACATGTCCTGCTCTCATCTGACGGTAGTAGCTGGCACTCCAGCAGGGTGTCAGACAACAGCGATGTTGAAGATTGTCGGGTTGATTTTTTTCCGGCCTTGAATGGAATGCTCCGTGTTTTCCTACCACACACAGCGCCATGTAGTTGAACGGGTGTGTTCTAGCAGCACAGAAATGCATATCTGATCCTGTAATAAAGAAACAGATTCATAAAAGTGTTTTTAATCACATCTAGTTCTTTTCAACATCTACGTAAATTGTTATTCATATAGTGGACACTATTAACAAAAATATTGATAGTGTATTTGGGGTATTATATTTTGCATTCCTGAAATAACCTGCCATCGCATAAGTGATATGATTCTCACTGCATTACAGGCTGGATTCCCCAGTGCACTGCTCCGGAAAGATGTTCTTTTTCAAGTGAGTTTAAAGCCAAAGTTCTCTTTTTTCCTGCTAATTTTGTCTGATTTTGCTATCAGTTTTTAATCTCACCAACAGAATTTGGAAGTCGGTCCCCATGTGGACACAACTATGTCCTTGCCAACATCTCTTTCTTAAAGATTCATCACAGTTTGCCATGAAATCAGGCTTGGCATACTTGCCCTATTTCTCTATGTTTTCTCTACTGGTCCATTTACATTTTCTATGTCTTCTGGACTCGGTGTCAGTAATTCGCACCCCCTGAAAACTCAGCCGTTCCCTGCAGGCCATCAGAGGGATCTGCATGGACTTGAGCAGCCAGCTCCGCGGACGGAGCGTTTCCCCTGTGAGTCCATGTCCACCCATCTTCTCCTTCTCGCAGGAGCTGGTGGAGGTGGTGGGAAGGGATTTTAATAGGTCGTGTTTCCTCTTCTTGCTTTTTCCTCCAAAAGAGCAACATTTCAACGTTTCATTTAACTTCACTGTTTTCTGTTTTACAATACATGTGGTTTGGGGCACGTGGGTGGCTCAGTTGGTTAAGCGTCCGACTTCAGCTCGGGTCGTGATCTCACAGGTCGTGAATGAGTTTGAGCCTCTCGTCAGGCTCTGTGCTGACAGCTCGGAGCTTGGAGCCTACTTCGGATTCTGTGCCTCCCTCCCTCTCTCCCCTCCCCTGTTCATTCTCTCTCTCTCTCTCTCTCTCTCAAAAATATACATTAAAAATTTTAAAAGCATCAGTTTCCACTTTGTCTTTAATTCCTTCATTTTGCTTCCCTTAGATTTACTTGATTATTCAATTTCTAACTTTTCATGTTGAGTACTTCATTTATTTTATTCTTTCTCATTTATGAGGACAGTATAATTATTTAAGGCTATGAATTTTCCTCTGAGCACTACTGTGGCCCATCACTTCCAACATACTATTTTTTATAATAGTTATTTCTGAGAGATTCTGAGATTTCAGTTTTTGGTCCCCCTTGTATCTTAGTTGTTTTATTTTTAATCTTCCAGGTAGTGAGATTTTTCTTTGTCTGGTTATTGTCTTATGATTTGGTGGTTAATGTTTGTTTTATGATTTTATGGTTAATTTTTAGCTTTATTGCATTATGATCAGAGAACATAATCTGAACTATTTCTTTTGTTTATATGAGTTTTTTTCCCTGTGCTCAGTTTTCACATGTGACACTTCAGTCCTTCCCTATGTAATGAAGTTGTGAGCCTATTTTCAGATCAAAGCATTAGGTGAGTATCACTCAGATCTGCCGCAATGTGCTTTGCAGACGTCACCTATGTCTTCGTGATCATGCATTATTTGTCTGGGGTTGAGAGACCAGAAATAACATCTATTACCAGTGAGTTTCTGCATATTTTCCCCGGGGTTTCTTGCACTCTCATTTACTATACGTTGGTGAACAGTATATAATATGTAGATATTCATAGATTATGAGATCTTTCAATTACAATTCCTATTATTATAAAGTGCCTTTTTTGTCCCCTTTAACACTTTTGGCCTGAAATTCACCTTGTTTGCTACAAAAATACTTCTCCTTGTGTCCTCTCTTTGTGTCTATTTGCCTGGTAAACCTTTGCCTGTCTTCTTAATTTCAACTTTTCTGATTAACTTTGTTTCAGTGTATGCATCATATAATAGAGTTCTGCTCTTTAATGTCAAAAAAATGCTTTTTCTTTCAATATTTTCATTTAGTCCATTTACAAAGACAGATGCAGGAGATGTACATAGTCCTAGCTTCCTTATCACATTTCAGGGTGTGCTTTCTGTCCTTAGTGCCTTTTCCTCACTATATATTCGGGGTTTGCTTTGTTTTCTGTGTGTTTCCATATGCAGAAAGACTTGCATTTTTAGCATTTTTAACAAAAAAACTTACGTGATATACTTATTGCTTTTAGGCAGTTTTTATTGGCTCCTCCCATAAGCAAGAATGAAATTAGGGTATTTCTACTTTTTGATGCCTTCGCAGCATGTCACCACCCACTTACAGCTGATTGTACTTTATTATTATTTTTTTAGTAGTTAGTGTATTATCTTGAAATGGAATCTACATGTACACGTGTTCATGTTGGACACTGCTCAACTTCAGGGAACGTCAAGCCATAGACTACATACTAATACACTTGTGCTTCATTAATTTTATGTTCTTATAAAAGCCCATGGGACCAAAGTTCTGATGCCACTTCCCATCTTCCCTTCCTCCTTCTACTCTCAGATCTTGCTGTATGATGTCTGCATTTTTAGATTTTATAACATTTGCATTCTGTCCCCTGCCCAGCTGTGCCTCATCATTTAATCTTCCAGTCAAATGAACTCTGCCCCCAATGTCTGTCTTTCACAGATAGTTTCTTCATTTGTCTCTCTATTGGCTGGAATTCATCACAGCTAACTTTAAAATTGATTATGAAAACGTACTAGTTCAGTTGTCCCAAATTCGAAATACTTGTCTATGGTCTTTACACTTGACTAATAGTTTGCCTGTGTGCAAAGTTCTCGGTTCCCATTTTTCTTCTTTTGAGGGCATTGTAGTGATTGCCCAGCTCTGTCCCAGTGCAGACTTTTGTCTCAGAGACATCTGACACTAGTCACACAATTTTTCCTGGTGGGTATTTTGTGGGATTTTTGGCCTGGAGGCCCAGGCACTATTTCTTTGTCTTTGAAATCTAATAACATTATTAGAGCACGTTCCTGTCTTGATTGCTCTATGCTGTTTTACACTGGGGCAATCTAAAACTTCAAGGTTTCTTTTTATCCTAGGGGGAAAAATAATTCAATTTTATAATATAACATTATCTTTTTCATCAAAAATCGTTTATGCATATTTTATACCTTTTTTCCCATCTTGCTGTAGCTATAATTTCTGTCTATTTCCTTTCACATCATCTTCATTTTCATTTGATCTTGCTTAGTTTCCTGCTTCTCTCCGCGTGTCCTTTCTCGGACTCAGTAGTATCCGGCCTAATTTACGCTCCTTCCAATGTAGCCTTTGTTTTTGTGATGTTTTGACTTCCCCGTCTCCTTCATGAACTCTAACAGATTATGCTTTATCTCCTCCTTTGCCTTATTTTACTTGCTCTTAGACCCACCATGTCTTCTTCGACCTCTTGTTTTGTTTAAGTGATTGCTTCAGGAAATACATATCTGTTTTTAAGCCATAAAAACATATTTTGTCACGATTTCCATCTGCTCTATGCCAACATTTTTTTTACCTTATTGAGGTATGATTGGCATGTAAAAAGCTGTAGGTATTTAACGTGTGCAACTCAATGAGTTTGAAAACAAGTATCCACCCCTGAATCCATAGCCACTATCAAGGCCACAGACATATCAATCAATTCCCAAAGTTTCTTCCACTGATTTTTTTATTATTTGTGTGTGTGTGTGTGTGTGTGTGGTTAAGAACACTTAAGATCTACCGTCCTAGCAGATGGTACGTCTATCACAGTGTTGCTAGCTCTAGGCACTATGTACACTAGACCTCTGGGACGTATCCATCTGGCATAAATGGAAGCCTGTACTCTGTGACCATTACCTCCCCATCCCTTTCCCCCAGCCCCTGGGAAACACAGCTCTGTCTCTGCTTTTATTTTTTTTTAATTTTTTTAAATTTTTTGATGTTTACTTATTTTTGAGACAGAGAGACAGAGCAGGAGTGGGGGAGGGGCGGGGGGGCACAGAATCGGAAGCAGGCTCCAGGCTCTGAGCTCTCAGCCCAGAGCACAATGCGGGGCTCGAACTCACAAACCTTGAGATCATGACCTGAGCTGAAGTCAGGCGCTTAACCGACTGAGCCACCCAGGCGCCCCTGCTCTCTGCTTTTATGACTCTATTTTAGATTTCCCTATAAGTAAGATCATATAGTACTTGCCTTTCTGTGTCTGGCTTATTTCGCTTGCACAATGTCTTCCAGGTTTATCCATTCATGCATGTTGTACATCAATGGACATATTTCCGTGTCTTGCCTGGTGCGAATCATGTTGCAATGAACACAGGAGTGCAAGTGTCTCTTCACGATCTTTATTTCAATTCCTTTGGATAAATTTCCAAAAGTGGGGTTGCTGGATAGTTTTATTTTTAATTTTTTGAGGAATCGCCGTCCTGCTTTCCACAGTGGCTGCACTAACTTACATTTCTACCGACAGTGCACGAGCGTTCCCTTTTCCCCACATCTTTGCCAACACCTATTATGTCTAAGCTTTTTTCTAACAGCCATTCTGACAGCTGTGAGGTGACATCATGGTTTGGATATGCATCTGCCTGTTGACAAGGGATGTTGAGCATCTTCTCATGTGTCTCTTGGTCACCTTGATGTCTTCCTTGGGGAACATCTATTCAAGTCCTTTGTCTATTTTGAATTGGGTTATTTGGTTTTGTTTTCAGTTTTGTTTTCTGGGTTTTGTTTTGGTTTGGTTTATCGAGTTACAGGAGTCCTTATACACTTCCTTATATAGTAAATACTTCCTTATCAGAAATGTGGTTTGCAATCATTTTCTCCTTTTCCATGGGTTGTCGTTTCATTTTGTTGACTATTTCTTTTGCCATGCAGAGCCTTTTAGTTTAATGTAAGACCACTCATTTGTTTGGCCTTTTATTGCCTGTGCTTTTGGTGTCATACCCAAAAAATCATTGCCAAGACCAATTATGACAGCATTTTCTGATAAACATTCTTCACTTGCCATGTTTTCCTATTATTTCTTCCTTTTTCTCAGAGTCTTTTTTATAGGACCCCTATTGCCTCCTTGTTTCTAAACCAAATATTCACAGGGAAATGTATGTGGGTGACGGGCTGGGGCTGTGTTCTTGTGGCACAAGGCTGTGTGCGTGTGCACGTGTGTGTGTGTGTGTGTGTGTGTGATTTCAGCTCTTGCTTCTCACAGATCAGCAACGAATGGGCCGCCCAAACCTAGGGCATCTCCTGCTCTGACTTATCAGCAGACAGCTTCCTGTAAGCTGGGTCTGTCTGTATTTCTCCGTGTTCAGCCACACCTTCCGTGCCTCTTCAAGCCCACCTTGGTCAAGACCAGCTCCGGCCCTCCACCCACCATTGCCCTGCAGGGTGAACGGCGCTCTGCTAAGGGGGCCAGCAGGTGTGCATGCCTCCTCAGGGCTGCCCGCACTGTCCCCGTGTTAGCCCCCTAGCGTCTGGCAGCCCTTCCTCGCTTCTCAGTGCTCGGGGTTATGGGGGCCTCCCCACCTCCCAGAAGATGATCTTGGCAGTTCTGTTTCTCAGTGTCTTGGTTGTTTGGCGAATGTTCTCAGGAGAAAGAGGAATGAGCCCTCCTCACACCATCCTACAGGACACCTGCGCCTTCACCGTGTCTCTCGACGCTCAATGGACGTAGGCAACCCTGAAAGTCACTCATGGGGCTGGCGTCCTGCCTCGTCTGACCCCGTACAGATGCTCCTCTGCCTGTTCCAGTTCTTCACTCATTTCTCCTACCAAAGATAATTAGGAGGGAAAAAAGAGTGCAAACTAGGAGGTGTAGAGGTAAGGACGAGCTTGAGCACAGATCTTGGAGCAGATCAAGAGAGTGTGCCTTTGTTTGTAAGGGAGTGTGAAGGGCAGACCGAGCCCCTGGCAAAACCAAGGCCCGAGAACTGTGTTGTGGGCTCGGGAGGGAAAGAGTTCAAGCGACAGTCCAGGCCACATGAGGCTTGCTCATTATCTACCCTGACCTAAGACTGAATAAAGTTTACCCAGTATTTCTCCTGTTATATATCTGAAGTCCTGTGCATTTCCAACCACAATGATATCGCGAGGAGACATTTACCATACAAGTTCACCCTCGAAAGAATAGAATCCCCCTCTCCCACTCCCCCCGTGGCCACTGAAGCACCAGCCCCTGGCTTGTTTACACCAAGAGGTCGGTGCTCTCCTTCCGAGCGGCCAGGCTGCGGGCAGAGGCGGCGGATTCTGCCCAGAGGAGGTCCTGCTCACTGTACGGGGCACCGGGAGGGACGTGGCTGTTGTTTCTCTGCTCCCTGACACCAGAGTTCACGAGCAGAGGACACCTAATTGGTTTGTGTAAAGCTGTGGTCAGAGGAGTCAGCTAGTCCATTCGGTTTCCATGCCCGAGACGCAGACTATGCTAACTATTTCAGACAAGAGATTAAGATCTGGGCTCGGGAGGGCTGAGACTTCATCAGGTCACATATAGTCTGGCTTGAGATCAAATTGAAAAATCAATTTAAACTGAGCAGAAAAGCATGTCCATAATGCCGGAAAAAACAGAGAAACAAATTACGATTTCTCTTTGTAAGCCGTCTCTGCCTGGCGGCCCCTTCTTCCAGAGGGCCCCCACCGTCCAGGCAACCCAGACGTAGATCCTCCTTTCTTTTTTGCTATTATTAATCTTTCATTGGGTAGCATTAGTGCACAATATGTCTGACACCCTAACTGCGTTCTACAATTAGTTTCCGAGTGACCATGTTAATAACTCTGACATTAGCCATGTTCGTCTGAGTATTATGCTCCACTAACTGCCTGACTCGATATAGTGTTTATAATTAAAGGGTCTGGATCTCAATAATGCAGGAACATGGTACCCTAAGGTAAGAATGTAAAGATGTATTTCTTATCCCCAACACCTGCCCTGCCGTTGAAACTCAGTTAAACAATATTTTACTATTTTGAATACTATTGAATAAAATATTCTATTTTTCTCCTCTGTAAAAAGTTTACAAAACCCAGCTGAGTGGTTGATATACAGGATATGAACGTAATAAATATTACCTGAAATTGATTATACTGAGTCCCTTGGGAAGAATAAGAGAATAAGTGTTAATGCATTATTAGCTACTGGCAAAATACCCTATTTTACATTTTACTACACAGATTCTGTATCCTAGTTCACACGGTTACATTGTATTGTTTTTCTGCCAGCTTGGTAGTTATTTTCAAGGGCTTTCCATTGGTATTACCCTGAACTGCAAAGCAAAATTCCTAATATTTTAAAGCCAAGATGATGTAAGATGCTCTCCAGACAGGCAAAGATAATCACTGCATGATACACCTCCACCCAGTGCCCACTGACTCCTGCTTCAAAGCCTGTGTTGTCTTTACGCATTTCTCTTCTAAGGAAGTAATGGCTTCAAACACGATTTCTGACATTTGCTCATCTTTCACCGTATCTGGGCGCAGGGAATTTTATTTTCTACGTAGAACTCAGCAAGGAACAGGAGATCAGTGTAGGATGAAGGCTTTCTGCAGGCGGCTCTCCCAAACAGGAGGCCTCTACCCGGGGTTCCTGGATGAATTCGCACTGAAGGAGGAGGGACACAGCACACGACTCGCGGTGCCAGGGCCTGCCTGGGGCCCCAGCCTCCGCCCCAGCCCCCGGCCCCCCAGCAGAGGCCCCGGGGCCCCAGGGGGTTCCTGGCCGGCCGCCCACGGGGAGGGGGGGTTCTGAGCAGCGGTTGCGCTCCAGCCGGGGAGGAACCGGGCAGAGGAGCCCCTGGCGAGCCCGAACCTCGTTTGCTGCGGTCACGTTCCGTCCGAGCTAAGCCGCGCCTGGCACCACCCTGTGTGTTACCATCTCCAGGTCACCACTCAGAAACTGAAGGCCTGGTGTGAAAGCTAGGGTCCCCGGACCCTGAAATGTGGAGACTCCCTCCACCCCCGCCGGTGGCCACTCCCACACCTGTGGGTATCTGAAGCCCTGTGGTACCTGCGGCCCGCTGAGCCGGGCCATTTCATAGCCTGTTGGGAAACGAGGCTGGTGGGACAGTGGATGTGACACCCTCCTTCCCGGCACCACGGAAGTGTGTGCTCTCGGGCCGCTCCCCCGCTCCAGGTCGAGGCCCACAGCTGGACTCCTCATGGGCAACACAGTCTGCAAAGTGCTCTAGACCACACTGAGCCGGGGTCCTCACTCTCGGAAATGTCTGTGGCAGCGCTGGGCCACGCACTGCCCGCCTTCCGGCTCATAAAACGGTCATCGTCACCATGCTGACTCGGTGTCCAGATGCTTCACCAGCGGTTTCCTGACGCCCTGCAAACCCTCAGGAGGTACCCACACTATTGAGACTCAGTTTCCAGACAGCCCTCGGCCTTGACCAGCCAGGACCACAGAGGGTGGGTGGCAGAGTCAATGGTAGACTCTCGGTGACCCTATGCCAAAGCCTGGCTGTGGCCACAAGCCAGAGCTGCTGTGTGGCTTCTGGCCTCTTCTTCAGAGCCACTCGCACCTGGACCCGCCAGAAGCCACCACCTGGCACCCATTGTCCTCAGACCCAGTCATCCGCTGATGTCTATTGGCCGTTATCTGGTGCTCACCACCATCATCTGTGCCCTGGGTGTCATCTGATATCCATGGTGACCACCTCGTACCTGTCGGCCATCACCCAGTGCCCAAGGTCATCACCTAATGCCTCGAGGTCGTCACCAGGGGCTCATGGTCATCAGGGCCCCAGGGACCAAAGGCTCACAGCCTTGGAAGCTTTCCCCCAGGCAGTTTTCAGGATGGAGTTTTGTTAGCATATACTGAAAATTTTTAAAACAAAAAGCCCAGCTGGCCGCGAGCACCTTTTGTGAACATTGTTTGAGCAGAATCCAAATATATTTTGTTTAAAACCCCAAATTCCATGCATTTTACAAATTACTTTTTGTTGTTGTTGATGTGTGTGCTTTTTTTTATTTTGGTAATTCTTAGGCATGTGGTTCCCCCTTTCCCTCTATAGGGCTTTTATAAGTCTTGGTCCCTTCAGCTGCCAGAAATTAAAACAAAAAGACTGTATGACTCTCTTGTTCTGACTCCTGAGGCTTCAAAACGGCAACTATTGTTAACTGCAAATTACATTGAATAACTCACTTGGTGTGGGTTTTTCACTCAATTCTAATTATTAATAATTACCCTAAAGTTTGGGAGCTGGGTGTAAAAAGAAATTTCTTGTTCTGCACACCAAAGGCCGTGCCCCTTCCCCTCACCCCCAGTGAACCTTCCTGAGGGAGAGGAGGGGAGGGAGCAGCTGTCCCTCGGTTTATGAAATATGTTCCTGGGCTTCTGTGCCAGCCTTCTCTGCTTCCTGACGGGCCGGAGGAGCTCGGAGGACCCCGGCAGCAGGCCTTCGGACTCAGCAGATGCTCCTTGTAAGTAACCACCCTTTCGTCTTGCGGGAGGTTTTCTGTCCTGTTTTGAGTCCTGGGTTGTAGCGCACAACTCCACAGCAGGACAGCTGCATGATGCAGCGACACTGGAACTGGTCAGGCTTTCTGTTTCATTCCAAAAGCATAGGCCTCGTGCAGAGGTTTGAGACACAGACCGGTGACGCACCGCCAGGCCGTTGTGTCCACATTTAGGTGGAAGGTCCAAGAAACTGCCCTCCCGAGGGGGCCACTCGGCCCGGCACACTGGCCGCCGCACGCCACACCCACGCCACCAAACCTCCCGCACTAGCCAGCATCTCGGCGCTGCTGCCCTGACCTCGGAAACCCGCCCGCCCCCCGCCCTCAAGGCTCCTGGTCCCCTCGTCCCTTACGACATGGACGCCTCACGTTTTAGATTTGGATTCCATGAAAGTATGAACGAGATAGCAATAAGGCTGGACGCACAATGTTCGGTTTTCAAAATGGCTTTTCCGGGGGCGCCTGAGTGGCTCCGTCGGGTAATCGTCCAACGCCAGCTCAGGTCATGATCTCACGGTTTGTGGGTTCGAGCCCCACTTCGGGCTCTGTGCTGACAGCTCGGAGCCTGGAGCTGCTTCGGATTCTGTGTCTCCCTCTCTCTCTGCCCCTCCCCTGCTCACCCTGTCTCTCTCTGTCTGAAAAATAAACAAAAACATTAAAAAAA
>CM053566.1:86795415-86831462 GCA_028646485.1 Cryptoprocta ferox
GGCGGAGCCCGACACAAAGCTGCGCCATGTACGTAATTGCCTTACGATTTTTCCCTAATATAATTCTTTATGAAACCTGCCTTGAGCAATGGATCCATGATTGTTCACCGAGGGTTGTGCCTCATTTGTTCCTGTAGATTGTGCCTAATTAACGCTAACTTGTCTGTACATAAAAAGTACAATAGGCTGTCCTTTCCAATTTAATTCCGACAGTTTAATCGAATCTGTATTCTTTCAAAAATAATTAGATCATTTACACTTCATTAACATGTAATGTAATGTTGAGACATTCATCATAATGATTTCTTATTTTTCTTGTGCAATATTATCTCCTCTAATGAAACTGTTAACACCATGCATGCCTTAATTAGCTGTATCATATCACTGACGATTTCTGAATAAAGCCACATTTTTACAGATGAAATTGAATTATCTCGGTAGGTATATTTTCTGCAGAATCTGGGCTTCGCTTGTTGAAAAACACCTTCCCACCACCCCGTCTCCGGTCACGGCGGCCTGGTTACAAGGGCCCCCAGCTCTCCCGCCGGCGAGCTGGGCAGAGCCTCTATGCAACATGACGTGTAACCTCGGGGGGTTCCACGGACACAGGACCAGGGGCACGTGGCTGCTGGGCCTGGAGGGAGCTGAGAAGTACATGCACCGAAGACAGACGCGTGGCTCCGGCAGCGGGAATAAGGGCACCTGCCAGGCCGCGGGCAGCGTCTCTCCAGACACGGGCAAGGCATCCTGGGAGGGTCCCGCTTGACCCCAGCTGAGCTCTCAGCTGGGACTGGCCCAGCGGGACAGGGAGGGAGGGGCCCACAGGTGTTCTGGGCACGCGTGACTCGCCAGAGAGGAAGCAGCCAGTGGGGAAACGGAGGAAGGGGAGCAAGAGTGGGAGTTGCCCCCTCTCAGGAGGGGCAGCTGAGCTGAAACGGGGCCACTGCTCTTCTCGGAAGCCCCAGGTGTATCCAGAGCCCCAAGGCTCCCTTGTGCCGAGGGCCCTAGAGAGCCGTGCCGACACCTGCGCGGCGCCCCCACCTCCATGCCGTCTCCCGGGAGACCACGTCCAAATCGCAGCTTAACTGCTTCTATGCTCATGACCCCGACACATTCTCCAAGACCCCTTCCATATCCTGCAGGCACGGACCTGTGGGGTCTCCCGACACCCCCCCATGGCTGTGTCCCCCCACGGCTGTGTCCCCCCCACGGCTGTGTCCCCCCCGGGGAACAACAGGACCATCCTGGAGACACTCCCCTCCTGGAGGTGGACACACCTCCAGGCCCTGACCCCGCCCCTCCTGTCTGTGCCTCGTTCTGCACCTGCACTTGCCTCCTGCGTCCAGTCTGGTCGTGCTCCAATCACACCCAGCAGGGGTCTCTCAGCAGGTCCCCACACCCCCAGCATAAAGGGCAACCCCTGGCATTAGCTCTGAGCCCCTGCCCACGTCTGGTGCACATGCACATAACCACTTGGCTCCTCACCTCCGTTCCTTCACAATGCTCTTCCCTCTGCCTGAAATGCTTGTCCTCAAGTTATTTACCCAACTCCTACTCATCCTTCAAAACATAGCTTCATTGTGCCTCCTCCAGAAAGCTCTCCCAGACTTCAAGTCTAATTCAGAGGATGCTGCATTTCTCCAAAACAAGCCGTTCAGAGGAAATGGCATTGTTCACATTGTCACTTGCTGCCTGCAGCCCCAGACAGGGGTCTGCAGATTCTCAACATGAAATGTGCTTTCTGGACTCACAGGGGTTTCTCTCATGAGCTGGTAAGAAGGTAGCCAAGTGCCCAGAGGACGGGAGGTAAGGCCCCATCCTGCCGGCTACCACCTGCTGTGACACATCAGTTAGCCTGAGCCGGTGCTCTCACGTGCGAGCGGGTGACAGTGTCTGCCCCGTGGGCTCCGGGGCTCCCATGGGTGGCTCACCCGGGAGCACCGTGTAGGCTGCCGTGACACCCCCGTGAATAGGGGCTCGTACCTCGGGAGCAGGAGCATCGTTCCCAGCAAGTATTTACCGTGCACCGGCGGTCGCGTGAGGTGTTTGTGGATCCATCACCACGGAGTCCTGAGTCCACAAAGCCCTAAGTGCAAGAGCACGAAGGAGACTCACGTGGCCGTCAGTCTAACTTGCGGGAGGGCCAACCTTCCACACGTTGTATAAAATCCCCAGGTCTAGAATCAGGGTCCTGGACACATGTGTTTTTCTAGCTCATTCTTCCAGCAAAGGTCTGGCTGCACGGGGCTGCTCAGCGCAGGGTAGAGACGCTACATCCCTCTGGGGGGCGGGGAGGTCCAGTTGTGGTCACGTGGCCCGCGTGTAGGGAACGGCACGCACATCATGTTCCACAAAACCGTGACCCTCCCTGTGCCCATTCGGCTCGCACAGAAACCGGAACCAGAGGGCAGGGGGGACCTGTAACCACCGGGCAGAGATCGTCTGCGCACACGCGGTCTTTACTGTTCCACACGCTGGAAAGGGTATGAACAAGGAAACGAGAAGGCTTCCGTGCAAAGCTGGGTCTGCAGGCGGCACTGGTCCGTTCCAGGCGCCACTCTTGTCCTAAGACACGAACTCTCATCAAGCCGATGGTTTAAAAGCACAAAAATTGGAAAACCCTTAGGGCAATAGCATCGTCGTGGATACATCTGTGTCCAGAGCAGTGCACTGTCCCTGTAGGGGGCGCACAAACACCACAACCCCATTGGCTCATCCCTGGCGCCCGGAGCCCTTGGCTGTGGGGCCGTGGGACAGTCGCGGGGGAGAAGCGCTCGGGTGGGTGCGGCACGCGCCACCACACGTGCGCTGCCCCGGCCGCTGGTTTTGTGTCGAAGCGCTTCCTGATCCCGGTGCGCCCTGTCTTCTGCCCACCACGAAATACACAAAGGCCATAAGTAGATTTGTATTTGGGCAAAGAAAATAGGGCGGTGTGGAGTGTGACACCTCCTGTGTCATTTCCAAGTGCACGAGCAGGAAGCTGGGGGCGTGCAGGACGGTAAGCAGAGGTAGACAAACACCGCCCTTAAATGCAGAGCCTTCTGGAAACAGCGCAGCATAATTGTCCTGCAAAACATTTGGAGCAGCCCGGCTACTAATTAGCCGCTAGTGCATCAATTAGTTATAATAGCTGTAATAATACACAAACAATGGTGTGAAGTTATGTGCGGCTCGCTGTGCCTCTCTTTCCATTTGGTGAGCTTTTCCTTCTTTAAGCTTTTGCTTTGAAGATTTAACTTAATAATTTATCCCTAATGAATTTGGTCTTTCTGTTTCTCCAGTATGTAGGGCATTTAAATGGCTGGAGGAAACGATGCTATTAGCACAATTCTGCTTTGAAGAAAACTTTCAACATTAAGAACAATATTTTCAAATGAATGTTTCTGTTCCCAATTTCCAGAGACGTCTTTGATAAATTTAGCTAGTTTGGCATAGACATTGAAACAAACAGGCCAGAATGGGCCAAAATTACACACATTTTTTTCCTCTGGTCGGTGATCCGGCATTTCATGAAAATTTGGTTCATCTTCTGTAAGATATATAAGCGTACGCAGCACATTCATAATCTATGAATAAAAGTAATCACAATAAAGGAAAATTGTTTATAAGCCTAACTTCTTCCCCCTTTTTGTTGACAGGAGAAAATGATACACAGAAGTAAATCTATTTGCTGAGACAAATTCCAAGTAGTAAAATCCCTTCCAAGGAGCATCTCCAGCTGTCCCGCCCTAGACAGATGTTCTCATAAAGAAAGAGCCTCGAGCCACGCGCCGCCTCCCTCCTCCCAGGGCTGGATGCCGCAGCAGCGCCAGGACCCCCGGGCCGCTCCCTCGGCGCCCGCAGACCCCTCCCCTGCAAGGAGACCCCGCGTGAGGGCAACCCCTGGCTCCGGCGCCCACTCTCGGCGCCCTCGGCACACAGCCGCCCACACCCACTCTCCAGTCGCTCTCCACAGCAGGCCTGGCTGGAACCAGGCGGCAGGGTGTCGGCGATCTGGAAAAAAGGACGTGGCCCTTTAAAGTACTTATATGGGGGCGCCTGGGTGGCTCAGTCGGTTACTCATCGACTTCGGCTCAGGTCATGACTTCACGGTTTGTGAGTTCAAGCCCCGCATCGGGCTCTGTGCCGACAGCTCAGAGCCTGGAGCCTGCTTCAGATTCTGTGTCTCCTTCTCTCTCCGCCCCTCCCCCACCTGTGCTCTGTCTCTCTCTTTCTTTCAAAAATAAATAAATGTAAAAAAATTTAAAAAAATAAAAATAAAAAAAAAATAAAGTACTTATATGACCTGATTATTTCATCCGAGAAGCAGGTTTTAAAACAGTGACGTGTTCGCGTGACATACTAACAGGGTCAAAATGCTTCAGCATTTTTGAAGCATAGAGAAAGCAAACCATGTGCCCCCCACTGACTGAGTGCCCCCCTCCCAGACTTCAGACTCCACAGACCTTTGCAGCCCCACATCCTGACTTGATAAGCAGACCAGTGTAGGCGAAATAAACGCATCCCAGGTGGGAAAAGGTGTTGTTGTTTTTTTTAATTTTTTAAACTTTTGGTTTGGAAATAGTTACAGCTTCCAGGAAAGTGGCCGAGAGCACAGGGAGGCCGCGTGCTCATCACACACCTTCCGGCAACAGCTGCGTCTTGGTTCCCAGCCGTACTGAGATGTGATGGGCATAAATGAAAAAAGTTTGATCATGTAAAATATTAACAAGGGGAGCTCTTCGAATCTTTTAGTTTCTTTTTGTACTTTTTCTTATTTTAATTTTTTTGTTTGAAAGAGACAGACAGAGAAACAAAAATCGTGAGTGGGAGTGGGGCAGAGGGAGAGGGAGACACAGCATCTGAAGCGGCTCCAGGCTCCGAGCTGTCAGCACAGAGCCTGATGCGGGGCTCGAACTCACGAGCTGTGAGATCATGATCTGAACCGAAGTTGGCCACTTAACTGACTGAGCCCCCCAGTCGCCCCTAAGTACTTACTTTTTTACTAGTGATTCATTAGACAGGTTTCTGAGCAGCTTCTCTGGCCACAACTTTCAGTTCTAGGCTTTAGTCGTAGAGAAGGAAACACAGCGATGAGTAAGGCTGGGTCCCGCCGTCTGGTGGCTGGGAATCCAGGACAGACAGCCGTCCTTGAGTCACTCAGACACCAGCAGAGTGGCCCTGAGTGGGGGGGGGGGCCTGCACAGGAGACCCGGGTGGATGTGGTATTGACTCCCGGTGCGCAGGGCGGGTTTGCAGAATCAAAGATATGGGAAGGACGGTGCAGGATATACCCAGGTAATCACAGGTACGGACCTGTGAGAAGGGGAAATGAGCGCATTCAGGAAATCAAGGTGACATGACCGTCACCGGGCACAGGGCAGCAGGAGAACGTGCCGGAGACCAGTCGGGGCTTTCACACTCCAGGCTCTGTCGTGCACACACAGTCCGGGGGAGCCTCCGGAGCGCCTGACACAAAGACACCTGCAGCGAAGACCATGAGACTCGCACCACGGACGCCGTCTGCGGGAGCAGCCGTGAGGGCAGGCAGGTTATGCAGCGGACCACCCTGACCCCAGATGCCCCTGGCGGCCTCGGGACCCCGGGTGCAGAGCCTGACTGGCCGATGGCCTCCTCCCAGCACTGCCCCTTCTGGGTCAGGGGTCCCCACAATGTTCTAAACATTTGGATGAGGCTGATTCGGCCATTTACCCGATAAGCACTTGTCCGCAAATAGGCTTGTCTCAGACACGAGTCTCCAGCACACCATCCTGTTCCCATTGGAAGGAGCGGCTCCCGGCGATGTGGCCGAGGCACAGGGGTGCCGCTGCTTGGACGCGGAGTGTGTCTCCATGTTTAGGAAGCGTTGTGACTTCAGTGGGCGAGGAGGGTCCCCTAAAACCACAGCGCAAGGAACAGTGTTAGCATTTGTCTACCGGGCCGTGACGGGGTGAGGACTCCTTACGTCGGCCTTCCTGGGACTCTGTGCCTCCCTTCTAACTTCCTAGGTGATGCGCGCTATTGGTGTATAAGCAGTTTAAAGGGACCGGGCGTGGGCGTCGGGGGAGGAGAGCCAGGCGGGGCGCAGGCGCACAGGGACAGGAGACAGGGCGGCACATCCGGCTCTTGCCCGGGGCCTCGCTGTGACCTTCAGAAAAGGAGACGTTGGCACCGGATGGAAGGTTTGTAGGGCCTGCTGGGCGGGCGCCGAGTGCAGGTGCGGACAGAGGACACGCGCGGAGAGGCCCGTGCGGGCGACGGTGGCCCGAGCGGGTGTAAGGGCCCGGCGCAGCCCTCGGCGCACACGCCCAGCTGGCCCGTGGCTGCGCCCCGGGAGCGAGGGGCGGCGGCGGCTCATCTTCGCTTTCCGCGGTGTCTCCGCCCTCATCTTTGGCACACGAGCCTCCTTTGCCCGCGGGCGGGTCTCCCGTGGGCACCGCGAGAGGGGGATGCGTCCCAGGCCTGGCAGTCAGGTGCTCCCTGTGCGCCCGGCAGTGCCGGTCCTCACGGTGAGGGGCCACACCCCCCCCAGGCGCCAAGCGGAGACACCGGGAAAGGCCCCGCCACCAGGGAGCCCACAGTGCGGCTGCCTCACCCCACAGGTCACAGCCACACCTGCGGGACGGAGGGTGACACCAGACGCGGGAGGCCGTGGGTGCCCACCCTGCAGGCAGGTTTGAGGGAGGCGGGACTGTCCCTCCCTCCCGGCCTGGCTGCCTGCTGCCCCTGGAGGGACCCGCCCATCAGACACGCTCCCCTACACTTCCCAGGACTTCCAAAGAACTGTTCCACGGAGCGCAGACACTGGAAGGACATAAGATTTAAAGGAGAAAAATAAATTCTTCAAGTTGTATAATTTAAACCTGATGATAAAGAAATGTTTTGGAATATAATGCACACAATGAAATGAAAACCTGTGACCTCTGAGCCTATGACCTAATGTCTGTGACCTATGAACCTGTGATCGGGAACCTGTGACCTAGGGACATGTGACCGTGACCTGTGACCCCAGCTGCCGCCATACACTCCCTGTATGGGCCCCGGACAGGACCGTGCTGACCGCAGGGGCTCAGTGTGACCTCATGTGCTGGCCGCGTGGGCCCCACAGGTGGGGGCGCAGGCAGCAGGCCCCCTGCCTGCATAACCCGGCGGGCGCTCCCACACCTGTGCGGCACCCGAGCCCCAGCACGGCCGTGGGCGTGGGCTCGCGCTCCGGAGGTGAAGTGTGGCCAGGCTTGCCCGCGTCCAGAGACGCTCCTGGGAGTGCAAGGCGCCCTCTCCTCCCCGACGCCTGGGCTTCAGGCACCCCTCCATGAAGGTGTGGCACCCCTTCTTCCTCCCTGGCTCACTCCCCCAGGCTCTGCTCTGTGACCCTCAGTGACCCCAAGGCAATCCAACCTGTAATCTGGGTCACCCCTCACCCTACCTGGGATCATTAATGGGGAGCCACGTGGGAAACTCGGTTGTGTGGCTTTCTGGATTGGGGACCGAACGTGGCTCCACACTGTGGACTGCCTCGAGGTCCTAACCCCCGCGCCCAGCCTGTCCGGTTGCGCCGGGAGGAGCCGCCGGGGCAGGTCGGGGTCCGCAGAGGACGCACGGCCACCGCGCCCGAGGACATGGCCACACGGCCGTTCGCACACTTTGCCGAATACAGAGCATCGATTCTGGGTTTGATGTGAAGAGAAATTAAAGCTCTGGTCTCATTAGATAAACCGGTTATGGCTAAAGATCACAGGGAGATGCTCACCCCTTCTGTGTGACACCAAACGGCCATGGCAGGAGGCTCCTTGCACACAATCGATTTCAAGCAGAGTTTTGTCTGAAAGATGCTTCCAGATTATGGCAAGAAAGCATTCTATAATCCTCCTGCCAATGTCGTTATGTTTAACAGACACGCGGCTCTTATCGCTGGTTGATAAGGCTGAACTCCAAGCCCATCCCAGCCCCGGGAGCGTGGAGCTCTGCCTCCGCGTGGGCTGGCCCCACGCTCTGCCCGTGTGCCAGGCATGCACCCTGCTCGCTGGCGAATTTGCGAGGGCGGCTGTGTGGGCAGGCTGTCGTGGATTTGCTATCTTATCCTGAAGTGTTTGCTGCTGATTATGTGATTAGATCGATAATAATTTCTGCTTGGACCCGCTCCTCATGACTCATCTCTGGCCCCTGGTGTGGAGCAGAGTGGCGGGCCGGGCACGGAGGCCTCACGTGCTTTGTTGCAGAGAAAATGCCAAAGGTGTGGCAGGTGGCTTCCAAACCTCTCTAGAAAGCACAGTACTGTATCAGCTCTGCCGGTAAATAAGCAAGCAGGCCTCCCCTGTGAGGAGAGAGCGTGACGCGCAGGGGACAGGGGCTCCGAGTAATCGATATGACTGTTTGTTCTGGCTTTACCTGAGGTCATGCAGACCCTTCGTTCTGTGAGGGGGGTTTACGTTAAACAGGCATGGGGTTCGCTCCTGGGTCGGGGGAGGGGGCTGCCACCCAGGCGATCAGGGCGCCGCAGAGGACGCACGACTCAGGGCAGGGCCGCCCCGATCACACCCGAGTTCCCCTTTGTGACCTTCTTGGGTCCGACTGTCCTTAGTAGCTTTCTTCCATTTTACTGCAAATGGCTTCAAAACTGCGGTGTGTCATCTTTGCCGCGTCAATCGCCAGCATGTCCACAGACCCCGGGCTCTGGGGGGCGTTTCCCCCCAGGTGGCTGGGAGAGCTTCACGTTGCCGGCGACCGTGGTGCTGGTCTGGCTCTCCGCGGGGAAATCTGGGACAACTCACCCTCCCGGTGGAAATCACAGGGACACCAACAGATCTCTTAAAGCTCAGAGCATCTGGTCAGTCACCTTCTCCATATGGGCAAACAGCTTTGTTCACAAGCCACGTTAGGAAGCCAGCAGAGGTGAAGGCGGCGGCGCCGGGCTGGCACGGCCGCCCTGGGAAAAGTGTGCACACCACGGACAAGATCAGAGCTAATCAGTTCCTTTAAACAACAAACTGCTCGTGGTGATGTTAAATATTACTTAAAAAAAAAAAAAAGGAAGACAGCCCCAGGGATGGTGTTCATCAGATCGTTCGTAAAAGGCAAGTTTCCTGAGGTTCCTGCATTGAGAACCAATTCAGTATTTATTAGGCGTATGCAATTGTAATTGTAATTACTGTTTATCTATTGGGAATTGGGCTTTAAAGAAAAGTATTATTTTGTTGGAAGAGGGGCCGGGGGAGGGAGAGCTCCGCCGTCTGCATCTCGAGAGCCCCGCTGAATCCCCACGTAGGTGACCAGGGACGTGGTCCTCAGCCACGGACGGGCGACGTGTCTGGTCTGCCTTCTGAACAGAGCTGGCCTGCGAGCTGGCAGGCGGGCCTGACAGCTGGTGCCCAATTTCCAGCCAGCGGGCTGCGTCCCGGGGACACGCACATGCACACGCACCCACAGGGCCCCACGCTGCCTTCACACGCTGGGCAGGGGCCAGAGGATGGCTACTTTGTGGCACATAACAAGAGGGCACGCTCCGTAGGATGCAGCACTGCAGTCGGAACCAAACCCCAAATGCCAAGGAGGCCCCAAGGCCGTCTGGCCCTCGGCCTGTGCTCCTCACCCGGCTGGCCCGACAGTCACCGCACGCACGGCGCCCCTCTGCCCCGCGCCCAGCCCGCCCCTGTGAGTTAATCTGTGCAAACCACCGCCTGCCCCGCCAGGGTGTCTGCCAGGGTCACATGGAGATGGCAGCCCCAGGTTTCCGCAGACCAATAACCCTACAAAGCTCCTCCCTCTAGGGAAAAACCTGGGCTACAGTGTCCTGGTGGGGCAGGGCCAGGTCCTGCCGTGGCATTGGGCGGGGGAGGGACCAGGATGGGCAGGCCGTGTACGCCCCCCAGAGCGCCCCCCAGCTCATGCCCCCACCCCCACGCCCCGCCCCCTGCTTCCCCCCACACACCCGCCTCCTGGCACACACCCACTGGCCACACACCCCGGCAGGGCAGTCACACCCGTCTCCCAGACTTGCGTACCCTCACCCTCCAGGGCAGCTCACCCAGCACGCCTCGCCCTGCGCCCTGCAGTGCCACCACGGAGCCTGGGGAACCTGCAAGGTGGGAGATAAGGGCTGATTACCTAGCTTTCCAAAGAAACAGGCTTTTGTCCTTTATTTTTCCCTCGGTGACTGGCCTCAGGACACAGAAGGGCGCTGCTCAGAGGCCTGGCTCTCTCCCTTCCGGCTCACTCTGTCGCCTTTCCTGCGTCCCGGAGACAGGCAGCCGTTGATTTGGGAAGACGAACTTCCTTCATCTGAGCAAACCTGGGCCGCCTCCCTCCAGCCCCAGGCCTGTGGGGCGCCCTCCCGGGGCACTTCCCGGACCTAAGTTCACATCCACCAATTCACACGCTCAGTGTTTTCCTATTTTTAAGTGCATTCAAGTTGGATTTGGGACACTTTTACTGCCTTCCTTTGAGTCTGTGTTCTTGGAACTGGAAACACTTTCCCCAACACGGGGACAGGTCTGCAGTCCCAGAACAGGAGGTGTCCTCACGGTGTCCGCGGAAAGCCCTCCA
Source organism: Cryptoprocta ferox (assembly GCA_028646485.1). Lineage (NCBI taxonomy): Eukaryota > Metazoa > Chordata > Mammalia > Carnivora > Eupleridae > Cryptoprocta > Cryptoprocta ferox. The sequence goes on from CM053566.1 coordinate 86,805,937, forward strand.
GTGACACCTGGCTCCCCTGGGAGCCACTGACACGCCAGGGCCTTGGGCCAGTGCCCCCACCCGCCAGAGCTCCGCCCCTACCCACCAGAGCCCCGCCCCTCACCTGTGAAAGGGAATCGGGGAGCCAGGAAGGGCTCACTTTGTTGTTAAATCACAGCCTACCCCAAACCCCAAGTTATCTGAACGAGCTCTGCTATAGAAAATGCAGTCTGAATTTTAAAACATTTTCAAAGAAAAGAGCTTGTCATTAATTATTATTCAGGCAAATAAAGCATTCTATTGGAATTAGCACATAATACATGTGCATAAAACACTTCATTCTCTCTGTGTTCCCCCCATAATTTTGTCCAGATTTTCTCTTGTTAGACAAAAACATGTTTGCTTCAGTGACACCCTTGTAAATGTCTAATCCTCAATGACTTGACGTGAATTCTGAACTAAAATCCAACTTGCTAAGAGTTTTACCATTTCCACACACATCGGATCTTTTAAACCAGCTCTTTAAGTCTGTGGCTCGCGCACATCAGAAACTTGCGTCGTGGTCCCACACACTCTCTCTGCTGCTGGTGGGGGCTCCCCGGGAGCTCGTGGGGCTCGGCCGCACTTGGGAAGGAGGACGCGGCCACTTCTCTGGAGGCCCCCTGTGGTTGCAGGACACTCAGCAGTGTGAGGACCCCCCCCCCACCGCGAACATGCCTGTCTTTGCGCTTTCCCTTGCGGCAAGTGCAGGGGTGCATTTCTGGGTCCCAGGCCCCATGCTCTGCTCCCTGTGCTCCCGGCATGGCCCGTGGCATCACACAACTTTCTGTCCCTGCGAGGAAGCTCAGGATGTGATGAGCCAGAGCCAGACACCTGAGCAATTAAGGAAACAGGCTTTTTTTTCCCCAATAAATTGGCTGGACTTAATCCAAGGTGAGTTGTCCCCGGATGTGAGGCTGGAACCAGCACCCAAGCTCCTTTTACCGGGGAAATAAGGAGAGAACATCACTGCTCAGCGGCGCATCTCTTTGAAGACTTGAGTGTCACCTTCTGGAATGTTCACGGCAACTGGAGGTCTTTCCAAATGCTGCACGACATTTGCAAACTCCCAGGCTCCTTGTGAAATGTAATGCCTGAGGCTCATGACCAAACCTGGGAAATGCCTCCCAGCCGCCGGCGCTCAGGGCCACCTGCCCCCCGTGCGCACGGAGCCTGCAGGGGACGGGGCTGACACGTCCAGTCACTGCCACTGCGCCTTTAAAGAAACACCTCCATCTGGGGCATCTTGGGTCCTGTCGGGAAAACAGAGAAAACGGATAAGGCAGGATGGCTCCCGCCCCAGGGAGGGCACTTCCCGGCCTGTAAGCCGCCTGCGTCCCTGCCCGGGCAGGGTGCATGACAAGATGCACCCCCTGAGTCTCCCACAATCAGCAGTGACCGGAGTCCCAGTGAGTCATGGCCCCAGGCCGTGTGTCCCCCCAGGCAGCTGTCCCCACCGAGCACCTGCAGAGGGAAGTGGGGCCGAGTGTACCATTAGTGTGCACCGAGTGCGTCTGCACACACTCCCGGGCCTCGTGTCCACAGCTTCTGCAGAGCCGGCGCCTCGGCTCCTCTGGCCCCGTGAAGCGGCCCCCCAAGGTGGCCCGTGAAGTGGCCTGTGAGGCGGCCCATGAGGCAGCCCGCTGACCTCGGGCAGAGGACTTAGAGACCGAGCCCTCCACACGAGCTGCAGGAGACCAGGAAGGTTCAGTGTCACCCTGAAATGACAGCCATGTCACCCTGTGTCCTGGGGGTCACCCGAAGGTGAGTGAGCCCTGAGAAACGCACGCGGTTTATTCCTCTGTATTTCCGACGAGACGAGTCCGCAGAATTCAGGGCCTGGGGGCGCACTGTGGCCGAAAAGACTCAAGCTCCAGCAAGCGGCTCCCTGGCACGCGGCCTGCTCCTCCCACCGGCGGGGAGCCCAGCCGGCGGCTCTGGTGGGGACTGATCACGTCCCAGGTCATCTGCCCCGTGCCATGTGACAGTCACCGGAGGGAAGATGCTAAGACCCTCCAGGGACAGCGCTGCCTAAGGCGGAGGTGGCAAAGGTCCCTCCCCCACAGCCCCTTCCCCACTCTGGGGACCAGGGAAAGTCAGAAAGAAGAGCTTCTCTGGCCCGAGTGTGACCAGCTGGGTCAGGGCGGCCGGCTCCGTGCCAGGGGACCCATCGGCTGCCCAGCTGAAGGATCACTGGGCATCTTCGGGGAGACGTGGTGGAGACCAGGCCAGAGCCGAGGGGGAGGTGAGTCCATCCCCGGACCCCCGGGGCCACCTCGCTTCCCAGCACAGATGTCCAGGCGGCACAGCAGGGGGTCTGGTGGATCCGTGGCCCTGAAGGGAAGACCGCTTGGAGCTCTGGGGGCCCAACCGCCCGCCGAGAGCCCCTGTTACGGCAGCTGCTGGGAGGAAGGCGTCCGTGCAGGGGGACACACTTCTTCCCCAAAGCAGGCAGCCCCGGGGGACATTTTCGAGAGAAGGGGGAGGGCCCTGTCCTGACCGCACCCTGCATCCCCTGGGCTCTGTCACTGAGGACGTTTCCTCCACCCTGTCCGCAGTAAACTCGGTGCTACTACAAAGCCATCTTCCCACCGAGTCCCCATCAACTAGACTGTCACCAGGGTGACGCGCACTCGGACCCCCGTATGGAGTTCTGAAACCCAACACCGCGCTCGAAATGAGCAATATTGGGAAAGCTGACAAAATGCTCCCGAAACACCCAGACCGCCTGAGTGACCATGGGGCCCGTGTCCATGTGGGTCCATGGCCCAGGCCGCTGCGCTGCTGTGGGGGGACCGAGAGTGAGCCCAGCACACCCCGCCACCAGCCCCAGGCCCGTCCCAAGCGCGTCTCAGGACGATGGGGCAGGGAAGGGGCGTCGCTGGGTGCTGCCTGTGTCCATCGGCTGCCAACAGGGGGTAAGATGTTCAGATTAAATAAATAAAATAAGCCAGGTAGCCCCTTCGCGCTCTCAGAGCAGTGTCCGGTCCCTGTCACGCTCAACATCACTGTCTTAGATTTTCTCTCGCACACAGGTTCTGGGGAGATTTATTTTAAAAGCCAAAAAGCACACCCTTTGGCAATTTTATCACTCCAGGTATAATAATTTTAAAAAAACCCATTATTGCGTGTCCTTTGGTTAAGTCTCCATCAAAGTCCTCAAATTCAAAGCAGCCAGCTTCACAATCAGTAACTGCAGCCCAGAATTAGTGATCACATTTTTTCCTTAGAGTTAATTGAAACTGATGTGTTTTGAAATCATCGTGGGGGTTTCTCAAGAAAAGTGCTATGTGTTATTCAATCGCCAGGCGTGAAACAGGTTGAAGTCAGCAAGGCTCACGCCCCAGGATTAGTCCCCGTTGGCACCACCGGGCCTGAGCCCTGCAGCCTCTCCCAGTGGATAAATATTTAAATTATATGTATGTCAATGTACAGAGCAACCTGAAAGAGACCTGTTCTTTTTCCTTCTGTCATCCGGCTGTGAATTTTGAATAAAGCCGCAGGTCGGCGCAGACGCCCTTCCGTAAATCACAGAGCTAACTGACCCGTGGGGCTGCAGATTCCCTCCTTCTGCTCCCTAAGACCAATTTTTCCAGGCATCGTAGGGGTATTTCCAATTAACAGAAACGTAGTTTTGGATCACAGCTTTGCAAAGGTTCAACGCTAAGAAGTAAATATTGGAATCCGCAGCGGCAATAATTCATAAGCCACAGGAAGGAAAGTGCACGCCTGTCTCGTGGGGCCGGCTGGGGCGAACTCCATCTTATAGAATCCGTGCCAGCCACACTCCATCCATTTCTCACAATGATCCTAAATCCTTTTTATTTTATTCTCGCTGCTCCACCCCTTCCGTTGCTTCCAGAGTTTATTCACCACATGTGAAGCCCGCGGACCCCTCCTGGCACTGCCATTTGCATCGAATGGAACAAGGCCTCAGCCTGTTGACATGAGGATGTTTGAGCCTGTTAATCACCACCATGGCCGGGTCGCGTGCACAGCCCCACACAGGTGCCCTGGGGAGTGGGCACCGCGCTCGAGGGCGGCGGGGTGGGCTGGAAGGCCCGTGGGTACCCATGTTTGGGGCACCTCCTGGCAGAGGCACTGGCCCCATTAGCAGATCCAGGCACTCAAAGGACAAGGGCCTCGGGCCGGGCTGGAATCAGCAGCCTCTGGGGAAGCCACTGGGCGTGACCTGCCTGTGCTCTGGGTACACTTCTGGGGCCCAGGACCAGACTCGGAGTCCACAAACCAGAGTTCTCAAAGCCTTGTCTCAGCGGTGGTTTGTCTTCTCTTCGTGGACGAGGTTGAGGACAGTGCGTGAACCGGCGGCCTGAGCAGGGGGGAGGCCACCTGTCTGCTCCAATGCTGCTCAGACGAGACACACGTCAGGTCCACTCTTCTCTCGTCCTCAAACCTCCTCTCGATTCGGATCACACTTTGCCCTACAAAAGGGTCCTCCCTGGGTCTGTTCTGAAGCAAAAGGACCCAAACCTGGAGGGAAAGGGTCCCGTCCACCCCCACTGCCTGGCGTGATCGCATGGACACGGGTGCCGGGAGAAGGGCCCCTGAACTCTGTCCCCGCTGGGTCCCACCGCCGGCGGTGACCTTTTCTTCTACAAGGTCAACTCAGAATGGACCCTTCCTGGCACTAGGTATCTCTGAGCAAAGTTATACAGTTGGGTGTACTTTTAAAATAAATAACTTTATATTTAATTGTCTAATGTAATTTAACCATCAATCCCTACTTACCAGCCAATGTCAACCAAAAAAATGTGATGGTTTTTATGTTCTGGGACAAATGAGAAGGTGTCTCTATTCTCCACCATGACATGTGTGTTCAGCACAAAGTCCTTCCTGGGACTCTGCCCGACCCCCACCCAGTGCCCCAGAGCACTGCCCTCCACAAACAGGAAGTCCTACAGTGCCAAGACCTAACTTCTCCATGGAAGAGACCAAGCTTTCCAGAAACTTCCGGGCAATCGAGTCCCTGTTCGGCATGGTGGGAACCTGTGACTCTCACGCCAACATGGGCAAAGGCCCAGTGAGAAGATGCTGGCCGCCCTGACTGCCTGTGGATGCCTATGGCTCTGACGTCACAGATTTTTAAAAAGCTAAGGTCTGCGGCGCCTGGGTGCCTCCGTCGATTAAGCATCTGACTTCGGCTCAGGTCATGATCTCACGGCTTGTGAATTCTAGCACCGCGTCGGGCTCTGTGCCGACAGCTCGGAGCCTGGAGCTGCTTCGGATTCTGTGTCTCCCTCTCTCTCTGCCCCTCCCCCGCTCATGCCCTGTGTGTGTGTGTCTCTCTCTCTCTCAACAATAAATAAACAAAAAAAATTTTTTTTTAAAAGCTAAGGTCCATCTCACGGGTCAAACAGGAGTTGTCAAGAGCCGCCGCGCTGCGGAAGCACTTTTCTAGGGGACAAGTGGACACGCACACAGCCCGGGACCACCGATGGGAACCGGCCCGGGAGCGGCACACATGGAACTGTGGAACATCTGGAGAGGGCGCAGTCTGACACCCGCCTCTGCTCCTGTCCAGGGAGAGCCACCATCTCCCCTCACTCCTGGCCCAGGGGCTTCTGGAAGGACCTGAGAGAAGAAAGGATCCCAATTATGGGAAGGTCGGGTGTTCCCAAGTCTGTGCCACCAACAGAGAGCGACCTCCCCCGGCCCCAAGCCAGACACTTCCTCACGCGCAAGCAAGCAATATGGACCGTAAAGGGAAAGTCTCTACTGTTTTTATACTCATGATTCGCCCAATGATCTGAAATAGGTAAATAACATTTGTCTTCTAAAGCCCATAATTACACTGTGGGCTTGTGCACTGAGCCGTGGCCAACTGAGAGTCAGGGGCTTTCGACGTCGAAGTGGCTTCACTGGGATCAACGAATTCACAAACAGCTGCAAATGTGGGGCGGTTTTCTGGGGGCCACGGGGGCATTTGTGCTCAGCGATCTGAATGAACCAGTGAATGCCAGGGACTGACCCCCAGCACTTCAGGAATATCCAGGTAAGTGCTTCTAGGCATTCACACTGAGGACTAAACCACTGCACGTAATTCTTACCTTGGTTCGAGTCCAAAAATTTTTCATTTCTTCTCAATATAAATAACTAACAAATTAAGGGAATATTTTGTGGTTCACATAAACTTTCTGCAAATTAGCAACACAGCATGTCAGCCTCCAATGTAATTTTTGGTTGGGTTTGGGTTTGGGTTTTTAATTATAACACTAAACCGGCTTGTATGGAAGACTCTGACCTATTTTCACTCTTTCAGTAAAGTTGCTGATGACGGAAGCATACAGTACTGAACCGATCCTAATTTTATCATCTCCAAATTTACCAAAGTCCTGTTCCTGAGCATCTAAAGAGTCAGACACCACCACCAAACCTCTGGAGGCTCCACGACGCAGAATAGTTCTGCGTGAACTACACCGAGAAGTCGGTGTACGTGCCCTGAGCTGTGCGGAATCTTCCAGAAGCTGCTCGTCCCCCTTGGGATAACTCCCATCCGAAGGCTCCCCCTCCTAAAGTACACAGACTTGTGCATGATTGGCCTTTTGTTTTTGAGAAGCAAGTCAGCCATTTAGAAACTGGAAAGGAAGGTCCTGGTGAAGGTGGTCTCGGAAACCACCTCCGTCTTTCAAGGAAGCCTGACCACAGAGACCGAGGCTTCCACGCCATCATCCGAGGCGCCCCCACCCCGGGCTTCTTTCCAGGATGGACAAGGACACCTCTCCCAGCTTTCCTCAAGCCAATGACGCACCTCAGGTGTGTGTCCTGTGAGCCCTGACCCACAAGCCAGCAAAGGGGCCGAGTGGGGGGGCCTGTGCCCTGACTCGGACCCGGCGGGCCTGCCTCCCTGCTTCGGCGGCCCTTCCCCCGGAGAACGTCATCTTTACTTGTGACCGGACGCTGCGGCCACAGCCCGGCACCGCGCGGATCTGCGGAGCCTCTGCCACGTGTGGGGCACCGAGAGCCAGCGGTGAGGAAGGCGTCTCTGCCCTCCGCGTGGCCGAGTCCCAAGGCTCCTCTGACTGGACGTCGCTTCCCCGCTGCCCCCGGAGGCCAGAAAACAAAGGTGCAGGGTCGTCAGCACACATCTTGTGTCTCTAGCTTCACCTTCCTGATCGTCCGGCCTCAGCCTCCTCGGAGTACAAGTCAGAGAACTCGGGACAGGCCTCGGCCCGCTGCAGACCTGCGGCCCGGTGCCCCCCACCCACGGCTGCATGCGAGGTCCCCTCCCTCGTGGACGGGGCCCCCTCCTCCTGGTGGACTGGCCCCTCCCTGGTGGACGGTGGCCCCCCTCCCCCCTGGTGGACAGAGGCTTCCCGAGAACTCCCAGGGTGACAGCAGCAGCAAGAGGTCTGAGGGAAGCAGGTGGTCATTTCAAGTGCCCCCTGGCAGCATCCTGAGTCCGCTGGGGAGGCTGGAAGGAGTCTGTGGGGTCCGTGCCCGTGCCTTCCTGGCGGAGCCGGAGGGCGGACGGAGGGCCGTCCCAAGAGTGGTGGTGGTGGTGGTGGTGGTGGTGGTGGTGGTGGTGGTGGACGACTGGGCCGGGACACACCATGTCTCCATCACCAGCTGTGCCAACCCCGGAGCCCGGCCGGCGGCTTCCCTCCATGAAGAAAACGCACGTGTGGGAGCCCCCTCCCACACACACACCCACCCACACACATGCGTCCACCCACTCCCTCTTTTCTCCCCCAGCCCTGAGACTCTAATGCTGCATGTGTTACTGTTTCCAGCAATCGGACCCAGTTTTCCTATGCTCGATGATTGGTCCTGTGACTCAGGAGGTTCCAGAACGTAATTCTAAACCCGCTGTGATTACCAGGCCTGCAAACCACATGTGTGGGGTGGAGTCAGGTCTCACCACACTCACAGTTACTCCGTGTGGAATCATCACTGAGTCCGAAGACCAACCCAATGGCTCTCGAACAAGAGTCTCAACAGCTACCCCATCCCTGCGACCCAAGGTGCTTTCTGCGCAAAGTGATGGGATGAGTGAAGGCCTCCCATGCAGTGGGCGCTGGGCCAGGTGTGGTCTACACCGCCTGCGAGCACCATCCACTCATTACTCGGAGAGCGGTTGACAAGCATCAGGCTCCATTCCAACTAACGATCTCTAACATCCGTGAACGGTTGTGAACGGCTCCTTCCACATCTGCGTCTCAAATCCCTGGGACACAAAGAACTCACAGGGAAAGAAATACATGTGGCCAACACACAGGGTTTAAATCGAGGTTCGCTAATCACTTAAAACATGACTTAGAGCTACAGCTACATGTCATTTTCTCCTTCCAAATTAGTGAAGGTTGTTTAAAATGGTGACAATTGAGGCAAACGAGGTGTAAGACGCTCTTGTACCTGCTCCTATGGATAGAAACAGGATCAACCTTTCGGGGAAGCCATTCAAAAATGTGCTTCAAGGGCCTTAATAATGCTCCTACCCTCTGACCCTAAAATTCCATGTCCAGCATTCTCTCTTAAGGAAACAATCAGAAATGTAGAGAAAGATTTATGTACAAGATCTTCACAATTATGACAATAGCAAGTCACTGGAAAAATCCTAAATTTCGGGAGAGCGAAAGTTTATGTTAATTGTGTTACATTCATGTGTGAGGACAGAGGCGGGCTGGTAGCACTCACCCACCGTCCCTTCCAAAAACGAAAAAAAGCCCAGACTTGTAGTGACTGACAATTTCTGTGGTGTAAATTCTCCCACGACCGCCAGTTTCCAGCTCCCGGCAGTAAACAGGGCGGAGAAGACGTGCACATATGTGCCCTGTCAATGCGGCCACGGGCCAGCCCCGCTCACCCGGGGGGTATCATGTACCCCAAAAATCGTGGAGAACATTTAGCAACACGCAAAACGTTCACGTTCGAGTGGGACCTAGGGCACGGCGCACTCCTTGGGGTGGCGCTTCGCTTCATAAATCGTACGCCTTACATCTGACCTACAACTGCAGACGTCGGTGTGGACACTGCAAGTTCAGGGACAGTTACCTGTGGGCAGGTAGCACGAAACTTTAGCACAGTTGCCTCGGGAGGAAGTAACAAAGGGAGGTTCCTTATCCTTTCTCCACACCCCTCTCATTCCCCATTTTTCCAAAACGTGCCTGTATTGCTTTTAATTTGGAAAACAAAATATCTTTGTTAAAAATGATTGACTAGCTTTTTCTACAAGAAGCTCTTCAAGCAAAGTTCAAAGAGCTGGAAGGCGGTGCCGTTGTGATTTAACCCTTTACAGCTCAGTCCCCTCCAGGGGATGAATCTTGCATCACGTGTCCCCCAGATGCCCGAACGACGGAAGTTCCAGTGAAATTGCTGACGTCACAGCTGCCGGTTCAGGAGTGCAGAAGCCTCTTTCCCAGGAACAGATATGGAGACTTTTGAATGTGATTTTTTTAATGTTCACACCAGTGTGGACAAGACCCATGTTTTGTTCAGAGACAAATATGCGTATTTTAACATGAAAGGAAAAAATCCAAAGACAAACCTTGAGCTTCATTCTTGAGGAAAGTCAGAAGCCAGAGTCACTGTTGCCTCCACGTTGGAAACAAAGAGCGCGCCTCGAGGGGGGGCTCCGGCCCTCCCTGATGTGTCACGTGACCCTGACCACCTACAGATAAAACTTGCTCAACTGCTACAACTGCTACTTCCTGGCTCCTCGAGCCCATTAAACATTTATTACTTCCTACACCTGTGTAACTAGAAGATACAAAGACAGCCTAGGATTTTATTAGAAGAGACTCAAAGTCATCCTTTCTTTTTGATTCCTTCCTTCGCCTAATGGACACTCGCGCCGTCTCCTTCGACCCACGTGCATCCTGGGTTCTGTGCTTGTGTGTGTGCGAATCATGCACGTGTAGATATGGGTGCACACAGATGTAGGTGTGCACATGTATGTGTGTGCGGGTGTACGTGTGTGTGTAGATGTGCGTGTGGACACACGCATGTGTGTGCATTTGTGTGTGTGTGTGTGTGAAGGGGGGTGGAGGACGAGGGCCATAGTCACTGTACGTCTCTCTCATTTCTGGGTCCACCCAGGGGCCCTCAGCCCCGCACTGCACCCGTGCCCCCTGCCTTTAATTGAACGTATCCCTTCCTCCAGCACCTCCCGGCCCCCAGCACCTGCTGTCTCCCTGATGCTCCCACCTCAGGAAACGGAGCTGCCGTCAAGCAGAGCCTGCGGCCGCCGACTCCCCCCTCACCCAGGACACGCCTGCCAAGCCCACGGCGTCCAGGCTGGGGCTCCCGGCCGCACGTGCCACAACCGCCTCCCAGCCCACTCCGGCCCCTGCGCACGGCCCTGCCTTGATTTTTTCCAACTACAGACCGATTATGCCGTCGCAGCCGTGACCCTGCAGTGGCTTCAAAGCGGCATAACGGGAGCACCCCCAGCCCCCGCCGTGGGAGGAGTCACCGGCTGACAGTGCCTCACTCCTGCGTCGCTCCCTCTCCCTTCCCGCAGTGGGGGCGCTTCGGGCCCGAGGTGTGCGCACCCCACTGACCAACGTGGGCCGGTCCTTTGCCCCTCTGTGCATTTGTCACACCCAGACACCCTCCCGGTCACCTCTTGGGCTAAGCTGTCAGAGCGCCCAGGCTGCATGCGAGCCGGCTTTGGCCGCCCTGCGTGAGCTCACTCCAGTCGCGCCTGCGCTCATCGGGTTTGCCTTCAGAACAGCCGGCGTCTCAACGCATCGGTGGGAAAGGCACAGGCGGGTGAGCAGGAACTGAGAAAGCGGGAAGACAGGGGCCACCAGGAGGGCGTGAGGCCATCGTCGCTCAGGGCAGAGCTTCTGTTCTGCTGCACGTACGTGTCCGTCTCATCTCTTCGTTGCCGTACGTAGTTCTCCCCACGTTCTCTAAGGCGTCTGCTCTGAGTCGTATCTGGAAGAAGGAAAGGGAATTTTGCAAACTGGAGTCCTCCCGTGGGGAGAACGTGAAGACCCTCCCCAAACGGCACAGTCCGGTCCTCTTGATCACTTCTCGTTCTTTGCCCTTAAAAATAACCGCTGCTCCGTGTTAGTTTGGAAAATAAAAAGCTCAAAGGTACCACAACTGTCTTCCCATGATGCACTCCTTGTGAAACATGAGATGGAGCAATAGGAAATAAATCCAACTTTTTGGATTTTTAATGAGAAAAATAGAGGCTATACAAGAGAGAGGGGTGGGTCATGTAACAGGGCTTCAGAGGAACCATTTTCCAATGAAGACAATATTTAATTTGGAATTTGGTGATAAAATGCTAATTATAATGTGCAACGAGTGTCGAGAATAGATTTGTAACATCATTTCATTTGCCCAAAGTAAAATTAATAGCAAAATGAAATACATAAGGTCTTTGGAAAGAAGCCATCCTGAAAAACACGTTTTGTTCCTGAAGTTATATTTCCCTCTGAGGAAATCAAATAGTTCATAAAAACTCTCTCCATGAGAGAGAAAACTCTTATTCCCTGCTCTCCAGAAGTGGCTTTATGTCCCGTCTCCTCTGATGCGATCCACTGAGACAGAATAATCTCCCAGGGTCTCCTGCGGTGCTCTCGACAGTCCCCCACCCCTCGGGCCCCCCACCGCCCCTGGGGGCGGCCTGGAAGCCACTTCAGCTATGAATTGGTGACTTGTAACCACCGCGGCTCATCACAACCGGACGCTTCCAGTTGCTCATCCCACAGTCTTTGGGATGAGGTGAAATTCAGCCAGAGGGCCCAGGAGCCCTGTATATTGGATCTACATTGAGTACCAGTAATCGATAATTCTGTAACGAAGCCGAAATGTCCTGGCCTCTGGGCCACATCACTGCCACCCGGACACCCAGCCCTTCCAGCCCCCACCCTGCAGCTCAGTTCACAGAAATGGGCCCACGTTTTCTCTGAAACAAAACGGTAAAAGATCTTGTTCAGAAGTTTGCCACAAAGTCAACATTTAATGTTTTAAAACTTTTTAATCTCTTCTTCTTGTAAAGTACAAGGAAAGTGTAATTTTTGTGACCAAACTTCTCACGGGGATCCCGAGCCCCCAGCCTCGCTGTCCCCCCCACGCCAGCCCCCAAGTCCGCAGCCACTCATCTTGGCAAAGTGAGGACACAGGCAGGTCCAACTGCACTTGCTGGGCCTTCCGGAGGGTTTTCCTTCCCGTGATGGCGGACTGAGCTCGCCTCTCAGCGGCCCCATTGAGCCCTTCTGACTTCTCCGGGGGGTGTCAGAGCGCCTCTCGTCTGGGCTCCCCAGGACCCCTGCTGGGCTCGGGTGTCCAGCAGGTGTCCACACCTCCCCGTGTGATGGTGACGCCCGAGCCCCGCTGGAGTGTGAGCCCGGGCGCGTGAAGCCCTGGGCCGAGGCGATCGAGCTGGAGAAGGCAGGTCCCGGGACAACCACGGGCACAGGGGCTGGAGGTGGAGACGCAGGGATCACCTATGGGGAGACGCAGGCTTGAGATTTTCAGCAAGTGCCCCTGGAAGATTCTGCTGAGGGTACTTTGAAAACATAGCAATAGGGAGTCTGAAGTGATTAAGAGGATTGATACATAGCATTGATTGGTAGAGGGAGGATTCACATCAGCTTGTAGTGCATTTGTTTCCCGTGGGCCCAGCGTGGTGTAGAGTCTCTGTGCTCTGTGCTGCGTGACCTTGGGAAAGAAAGTCATCATGGCCACAAAGATGGGACGCCTGGAGATGACAGGGTCACACACTCACTGGTAAAATCAAAACAACACACACGATAACTGAGTAATCACATACCCTGCACAAACTTGGCTCAACATTTTCTAAATAATAAAAATATCTTCATTTTATTCATTTAATGAATAAAAATATCTTCATAAAAAAAGCTCCTGCTCAGGAACATTGGAACATTTTGTCTATACATTTCAAAGCACATCCATCGTCTAATAGACTTTTAATGAACACCTAGTAACGTCTGACCTTGTGCTAAACGCGGGTGCTAGAGAGAGGAAAATGAAATCTGCCAGCCAAGATGGCGCGTGGAAACATGAGCGGCAAATGGCAGGTGCCACCGAGACACGTGAACAAGGAGTTTGGGGCAACCAACAAGGAAAAGATCGTGAAACGGCTTCGGTATCACCGTGATATTCGTTCAGCCTCACTGTGCGCATCGTAAGAGCACACTCACTACTTAGCGACAGTCTGTACTTGAGAGTAAATGAAGGCACCAGACAACAACATCTGAGCAGCTATCGAGTGTCCCCTGGTAGGCAGAGCTGGCAATGGAGAGAGTAGAGCTTTGTCTACTTGTCACTTCCAGGCCACGTGGGGTAATAACGGCAACGCGGTGCCCAACGCTAAAATGCATCTGGTGCCAGTGCTCTGTCCAAAGCTTACGTCTTGGGACAAGTTACAACTGTGGACGGCTTGTCCGTGAAACCGAGATGCCAACGCCTTCCTTATGTGAGGACGGTGCAAGGGGAGCCATGGTTCCTGGCGGTAAGGGCTGGATTCCACGATTCCCTCCACCCCACCCCCTCTCAGGCCTCCACATCCAGTTTTCTAGCCACGGAGCTGTCCGCGGTCCTCGGCCTTCTCTGGGCACATCCTCTGAAGTATCGACTTAACATTTCAGCCAAACTTTCTTTGCATAAAATCTAATTACCTGCCCCCTGGCACGGGAGTGCGGAACGACATCAGCAGGGACTTCCTCACAGGTGGCATTGCAGCAGAGATAACTGCCATTGTGCCTGAGGGACTGGTCCTCTGGAAAGTTTATTTGCTATTCATCATCCAAGCAGCAGAAAAATAGGACAGGAAGTTTTAATTATCCTGACAGCCAGGTTTTCAAAGGCATGGAGACATTTGAGGCTGTCTGACAAGAGTGTCACATGAGCTCAAGTCACCAAGGAGAACAGGTGTGTGTGTGCAAGGTAGAATTCTCTCATGTTTTAAAAAGATGGACCTTGATTTCCCGCCACCACCCCCCGCCGTGATTTCAGTCAAAACACGTCATTTCAGCCTGTTTATAATACACTCAGAATATCAGCGGGACCAGAGTGGAGACCAGTTCTTTATAGGGCATTTTGGGATATTCAAAACATGAACTTCTTCCAGCAACTGCCGTCAGCTGGGCTCCCCAGGAAGAAGCCTGAGACAGGAGCAGGGGAGCAGGCAGTGCCCCGGGGACAGCCCCTGGGAGGGCGAGGGACGCAGGGACGGCAGGGCAGGTGCAGGGCCCGTTCAGCTGTGCTGCGGCCACGGCAGAGGCCCAGCCCGTACGGGCTCCAACGTGAAGACCACTCTTGAGGTCGGTCAAGGCAGGCCAGCCAGGCACTTGCAACCCATCTGACTCAGCCTCACGGCCCAGTCTGCACGGGGCTGCCTGCGGGTCCTCACTGCAAGCGCCTCGCAGCCAACACCCCGGCCGCGGGGGTCCGGACAGCACGCCGCTCATCCGATATGCCCGCTAACCTCTGACAAGGCTGCACGGGGTACGCCCTTCTTACCGCGCATCGTCACTGTGACGATGACCTTTTCAATGCAGTCACCAAGCCCCCACGGCGGCTCTGGGGTCTGGTCACCGAAGACTCCCCTCCTGGCTCCTGTATCTGGATGTCAGTCCTACTGGCTTCACACAGAGAATTCTGATTGGTTAGGTTTCTTTGCAATTGTTTTCAGTCAAATTAATGGAGAATGAAAGTACAAAATTTTATCTTCTTCTTTTAATGTGATATTTTATGTACAGAATTATGTTATAATAAAAAATTCTCTGTGCTCTATAAAACAACTGATTTAAAGCTTAGGAAGAGCTATCTTGGTTTCTTGGCTAACACCAGCTGCTAAAGGGCAGTAAAACATTTATATGCATAAGAACACACATCCGAATCACCCAATCTTGCAAAAATATTCTTTAATATCCATGTGTCATTTCTTTAGAAAGACTGAAGAGTGAAGACATGTAGTGCCTGGAAAGATGTTTTTTCCCTAAAGTTTTTACTTGTCTCCATCATTTCTGAATGAGCCGCCCCCATTGATAATTTTACATTTCTTTGCATTTTTCTCCACTGTCTCTACTTAAATATATTAATTTATAATGATTCTTTCTGTGATTATTTAAGAGAATCTTGGCTAATGCCTGGTTTAAAATCACAAGATGGTGGTATCAGTGGGCAGCAATCTTAAGATCCATTTAATTGGATGCTAGCGAGTCCACATTATTGAGCGAGAAAGGTACAAAGAAGTGCGAGAGAAAAATGTCATGAATTCACATAGAAAATAAAATGACACCAGACTTGTGAATTCTTCCTGAATAAATCCCAGGAAAAAAAAAAAATTAGGGGCGCCTGGGGGCTCAGTCGGTTAAGAATCTGACTGTGGATTTCAGCTCAGCTCAGGACCTCCTGGTTTCGTGGGTTCGAGCCCCACGTCGGGCTCTGTGCTGACGGCCCGGAGCCTGCTTCGGATTCTGTGTCTCCCTCTTGCTGCCCCTCCCCCTCCTCTGAAAATAAATAAATTTAAAAAATTTTTAATTTCAGAAGGCATTTCCAGCCAGTAGGACCATGTCAACACACGCTGGGGCCGTCCGCAGGTCCCCAGCCCCCGCGGCAGAGGCCGCAGGTCCCCAGGGAGGCCGGGGCAGCACTTCCTTATGGAACAATTCGGAGAACAATGTGGAAGCAAGGAGAGAAGTGGGACTTTGCCGCTGCGACACCACAGCCACGGCGGTGACGTGAGATGCTAAGGGAGGCGCACACTGGTCCCATTTCAGGTGCCGCTCCCTCCCCCAGGCATTTCTTCACGACAAAGGAAAGACAGTGACTTCGCTGTGGAGGGGCCTGCAGTCACCACCGTCACCAGGGGGTCACCTTTACGGGACCGGCCGCCACGCCGCGCGTCCGGTCCTCTGGCCGCGGCTGCCCCACCCCCACCCCCCGTCCGCCGGGCGCGGCGCCCCCCCTCTAAGCCGAGGAGCCCCTGCAGGTGACGCGCTGGCTCCCTGGCAGGGTCAAGGCCGCGGAAGTCGGAGGCGAGGGAGGCCCGGAGGCGGCCGCGGGACGACACAGGACGGACGCTCCCGGGGGGCGCGGGAGGCCGGCGCGGTCGGCGCTCGCGGGCGCCTGGGGCCACGGCTAAGGTCCGCTGCGCGGCGGACCCGGTCCCACGCGGCCCCGCCCCCGGGCGGCGGGCACCCCGCAGATCTCTGCAACTTTTCTGCAAGTCCACATTTTTCCGGAATGTTTCTAGAAGCAGCCGGGGGCCGGTTCCCAACAGGCTCTTCCACGCGGGCCTCTGTCGCGGACGCTGGCGCCCGACCTCGCTCCGCGCCCGCCGCCGTCGCAACCCGCAGGCGCCGGCCCCAGTGTGGCCGCGGTTTCGCGCGGGACCAGGGCTCCGGCTCGAGTGTCGGCAAACGGGAGACGAGAGAGGCCGCAGCCGAAGGGGAGAGAAGTGCAGACACACAAGCGCCGGGGAGTCGAGCGTCTGTCGCACCGTGACGAAGGGTCTGCGGCCCATCGTGGAAGGAACCGAACCACACCCGGCGCTGGGCGCGGCCCCCCGGGGCCTCGGCGAGCGTGTTTCCGGCAGGCCGCGGCCGCACGCAGCCCCCGACGACACCGCCGTGACGAGCGAGGGCCAGCGCGGGGGCCCGGGCGCCCGGCGTCCGCTGTGGTGCCACGTCCGCCGCGTGCCTTCCCCGCCCAGGGGGTCGCGTCTCCGCCGCGGGCACGACGCCCCTCAGACCGGCGCGCGGCCGCACGACCGCCAGGCCGGAAGTCCGCCCGGGAGGAAGGGGCGGAGTCGCAGGCCTGGGCCCCGCCCCCGAGGCCGCCGTCGCGGGGCGCTGAGGGCCGCGGGCCCGAGCACAGCGCTGCGGGCGCGCGCGTCAGAGCGGAGCACGCGCTTCCCGTGGGCGCCACAGGGCGGAGAAACGGTACCGTCGGCGTAAAACGGCTCGACGGCCACGCCCCGGGAGGACGATCGCGTCCACGGGCCCGGTCCACGCACCGTCTGGGAACGGCCGCGAGGAGAGCCCGTTGGTCTTCCGGCAGCTGACCTCACACGGTGGCGAGGGGACAGTCCTGCGCCGTTTGCGACAACAATCTATGACCCGTGACCGGCGGGGCCTGCTCCGTGCCCCAGGGCCGTGGGTCTCATGCTGCTGAGGACAAAGGCCGCCCTCCGCCTTCTGGGTGGCACTTCCCTCCCGGCCCCGTCAGGCCCTGGCCGCTCCTGTGAACGCTGCCGTCCTTCACCACGCGACCGATGTGCGACCGGAAACTGTGGGGAAAGGTCGAAAAACAAAAAGTTACAAAACGTACAGGTTTTGCTCTGAGCGCGCTTCGCGGCAGCTCGTTCCGGGAGCACCGTGCTAGCTTTGCTGGTGGATTTCAGACAGGATCTTTCCCGCTCCGGGAGCCTTTCCACGGTCACAAAGAAGCCGAGCCTGGAAGCCGCGGGCACCGCGAGTCCCCAGTTCCGGCGAGTCGTTACAGACGGTGTCGTGCCGTAACCTCGGCTGTGGCTTCGGGACCGGCCGCGCCCTGGCCCCTGTCCCGCCCAGAGCGGGCCCTCGCGCGGGGGACGGCCTGGCCGTGTCTGGTGCCGGGGGAGACGCGCAGGGGCCCCCGCGTTCTTGACGCCTGCGCGCCTCCCTAGTTGGCGTTAATGAGTCACACGTGCGTATCCGAAGCCACCCCCGTGACGTTTAAGTTCATGTGGGGTAAATTGCAGCACAGGACGTATCAGTGCCTCCTGACGGGAGTCCAGCAGGCGGAGAGGCTCTGCCGGCCGCCCGCGCGTCACAAACGCGCCCGTGCCCGCGGGCCTTTGAAGGCCGGGTCAAAGCCTTGCGACCGCAGCGACGTGCGTTCGCGGGGCACGGACGGAGGAGAGCTGGGGCCCGCACGGGCGTCGCTGCAGCTGGCGGCGGACAGCGCTGAGCTCACAGCGTCCCCGGGGGGCCTCGCTCCTGGCCCTCGGGTCGCAGAGCCCCCCCGGAGCCGGACCTGCTTCCAGCCCGCACCGCTTCCCTGCTGGGGCGGCCAGGGCTCGGGGTCGCGGGCTCACTGCCCCGCTGAAAATGCGTCCCGTCCCCCCTCGGATGGGGGCGCCCCAGCCCCACGTGCCGCCACGTGCCGCCGTTCACGCGAGGACCCAGAGCCCCCCACGCCGCCCCGTCTCCCCCGCTCCCTCCAGCCACGAGGGCCACTTCCCCAGGTGGGCCTCCCTGATGCAGCCAGTGGGGCCGCGGCCTCCTCCCAGTCGCACCTGCCCCGCGCCGCTTACCACCAGCGGCCGCCGCGCCCCGCCAGCGCCCCGCCAGCGCCCCGCTGAGCTCCCCCACGTTTGCTGAGCTCCCGCTTCTGCCCTCGCTCGAGGCCGGCACCGTGTCCGGCTCAGAAGTACGTTCAGTGCGAGTCAGATCGCTGCCAGGCGCCAGTTCTCTCACCGGATCGACTTTTCAGGGACCTAATAACCGAAATCTTCGAGGCGGCTCCGAAACCGCGTTTATGGGCCTCAGGTTTGCGACACAAACACAGGCACTATCTTCTAATTGTGATGACTTTTTAATTTTTATTTTCTTTTTTGCTTTTTTGGTGTTGATTTCTCTAAAGCGGTTTGAGTGATAACATCCAAACCAGACTGAAAATATATCCTTGACCGTGAAGGTATTTTCTCAGTATGATTCCTACGGGGTCTCCGTCACCAAGTGCACAAACAATATTCCTGAAACCTCACAGACCTCAGGCTGCTGACCTCCTGCTGGCCTGTGTCGCCCCATCCCGTGGCTCAGGACCCACCTCGCTCCTCGGGGACACCGGCTTCCGTGTCAAATGCGATCAGCAGCTCTCGTCGGGGACATCAGATGGGGACACTGGTGGCCACAGAGGGGAAGTGGCAGGTGCGGTGTGCCCCCCACCTTAGGGTCGGAGGCGAGGACAGGACCCGCACGGCCCTGGGGAGGCATCGCTGGGCCACCGGCTGGGGCCCTTGCCTCAGGACAGGTGGTCTGTGTGCGAGGAGGTGAGGTGCCTGGAGCCCCCCTCCCCTCCTCTGCGCCGAGGCCCCCAGCTGTGGGGCCACATCCTGGGCTCCGGCGGCAATGACCAGGCTGAGGCAGCCCGTGACCTTGTCCCCGCCCAGCGCTCGACCCGGAGGGCGCAAGCCTGGGCCCGAGGCTGCCCCCTCCTCCTCACCGGGCAAACCTGAGCTCATCACTGGCCCCTGCTGGGCCTTGCCCTGTGCGCACGGCACACCGAGCCCGCTGCTCCGCGTCAGAACGCCAGCATGGTGTCGCTCAGCGACCAGCAGGCTTCAGTCGGTCACGCTCGGGCTGAGGGGCACCCGCAAGGACCGGGCTCGATCGAGCGCACGCTCTCGGCAGGTGGAGCGTCTCGCACACCAGCCTCCTGATGTAGCGAGTTCCTCGCAGGAGCCCCGCCTCTAGCCGCCGGCTCCTGCCGGAACTACAGAGCCGCCCTCAACCCCTGACCCGAGACGCTGTGAGAGGCGGGAGATGCGTGTCCACGCCCGAGGGAGAATGGCTCGCTCCGCCCGCTCCTGAGACCGGTTTGGACGGAAATCTCCATAAGGAGAGGCCTGGACGCCGACCTCAGACAGGAGACCAGTTTGCTCAGAGCCCCCCCCCACACACACATCCCTGCATCACCAGACGCCTGCCCTGGGGGCAGACGGGATCCTCGACGGCTCCAGGGCTCCTTGCCGGCCCGGGCGGTGGGGGGGGGACCCCCCCATGGTCTGGTTCCAAATCCCACCCTGTTCCCCCAAGTCTTTAGAGAGAAATGACTAAGGAAAATACTCGTGGGCCACTTGATGACTACAGAAGTTCAGAGACGGATTCCTGGGCCCATCGCGGCCGCTGCCGTCCCTCCGAGGCCCCTGCTGGGAGCACCACCCCGCCGGGCTCAGCAGGCGCTGGGGCCTCTCCCGCTACGCTCGGGTGGACGGCGGGACAAGCACTTGCCCTGGATCCCAGGGAGGAGCCGAGCGTCTCGTGAGGAGGGAACCCTCGCCTGCACCACACCCGGCTCTCACATGCGTGCCCTACACACAGACTGTCATACGTGTGCGTGCTCTCACACGTGTGCCCTACATACAGTCATACGTGTGCATGCTCTCACATGTGTGCCCTACATACAGTCATACATGTGTGTGCTCTCACACGCGTGCCCTACATACTGTCATACGTATGTGTGCGTGCTCTCCCACACATCCCTATATACAGGAAGTCATACGTGTGTGCTCTCACACACGTGCCCTACATACAGTCAATAGTGTGCATGCTCTCACACACGTGTGCCCTGTGTACAGACTGTCATACGTGTGCGTGCTTTCACACACATGCATACCCTGTGTACAGACTACCATACATGTGAATGCTCTCACACACGTGCCCTAGAGACTATCATATGTGCGCGTGCTCTCACACGTGTGCCCTGTGTACAGACTATCATACGTGTGCGTGCTCTTACATGCGTACCCTGTGTACAGACTACCAATGTGTGCACACTTCCAGGCATGCACACACTTACACTCTCACACATGAACACACACGCACACATCCAGGCACGCACATGTGTACACTCACACATATGAACATATGTGCACACACGTTCAGGCATGCACGAGCTTTCACTCACACGCATGAACACATGCACACGTGTGGGCACATGTATACAAACACACATGAACATGTGGTCGTGCGTGTGCACACACGACACCTGCACATGCACGTGTCCATGCACTGGAACCCACAACCACAGGCAGCCCGCGGTAGCCAAGCTCCCTTTTCACATAACCTGCATTCCTGCAGGCCCGTGGGTGTGCGCGGGGGACGTCACGCACACGGTCAGGTCAGGACCCGGCAGCGGGGAACCGGCAGGCACGTCCGAGGCTCAGCGGGTCGAGATCCCAGAGGACGAGCTGAGGCTGACCTTGCCCTTTGCGTTTTCCCGAATGGGGGCAAGGGGCCTTCGCAGCTCCGTCCCATCGTCCGCGGGCACTGGAGGTTCGCTGCCCCGGGCAGACGGTGTGACATTTGCGGCGATTCCCAGGGAGTGGCCGGGACCCCGTCCAACATCCCCATGGCCCGGGGAGGAGGGTTTGTCCCGGGGGCGGGGGCTCCCAGGAACCAGCGCGCCCAGCCCACCTGTGTCCTCAGACTCTCCTTTCCGATGAAGCTGAGAGCGAGCACTGCCTTTTACAAACCTTGTGTGACAACCGGCCACTTGGGAGGTCCAGGGCGGGAGAGCCCACGGGGGTGACCTGACCCGGCAGATGCAGGGAACAGCTCATGGCAGGAATCTGTCCGCTCACCACAGTGAGACAGACAAAGGGCCACTTGGTCACTGGGTCCTCATGGAAGATATCAGACCGGGATTTTACCTGAGCTAAAGCAACCTGCAAATTTAAGTCGGAGCGGCTTTCGGAGATGAATGGCAAATCTGTGTCTCCGTGGAACGCGGGCAGGTTGTGAAAGCCGTGGATCAGGCAAGGTGGGTTAGGCTGCACCGTGGGAGCAAACCTACCCAATCTCGGGGGTAACACGGCGGGGGTCTGTCTCTCCTGAGGGTCAGGAGGCCTCCCACTGAGCGGCTTCTCCCTCGGGGACCCCTGGCTCCCCAGTTCACGACCATGGGGTGGGGTATCTGCTCCTCCACGACGGGACCCTGGCGCCCACTCACGGTTCGCTGGCTGGAGACGGTCGTGTACTTCCATCTTCATGTCGGGGGGATAGAAAGCGAAGGGGACACGGGGTGACCTGGGACGCTGATCTCTTCCAGGAGACCGCATGGCACACCCAGAATCACACACATACGTTGTTCTCATAACGTGACCCAGCTCCCTTTCTGTCCTGCTCCAGTTCGCTGACATGACGCCCCTGTGGGACCACCTGGGACTGTCTGTAAGAGGGCCACACACTGTGCGCAGTCACAGCAGCCCGAACACATGTCATCCTCACGTCAGTGGCTGTTACCCCACACTCCCCGCAAAGAGCTGCGAACGGGAGCCTGGAACGGGGCCAGCGTCCAGGTGTGGGGAGGACAGGAGCCCGAGGACGCCGGATGACCTCGCCCACACAGAGTGCCCTGGGACCTCACGGATCTGCCCCCAGGCTCTCGCTGAGCCCCTCTGCTCTGCCGGACCCCGTCCCAGGCGCCGGGCAGCCACAGACATCAGGGCAACCGACGGCCAGCAAGGTCGTCCCGGCGAGGACGGCGAGGGACACGGAACAGGAACGCGGAGCCGGCGGGTGGGAGCCAGCCCGAATGCGGGCGCGTGTGCGCGAGTTTGCAGGAAGGCTGGGGCGCGGGGAGGGGCCGGTGGTGCAGGCCTCACCCAGGACCGGCTCTCCCGTCGCCGGGAGCCACCACAGCCCCGTAGGAAGAGGAAGGAGGAACCGCCCTCTCCTGGAAGCCCAGGCAGTCCTGAGTCAGCCCCCGCCTCCCCTCGCCCTGGAGGCCCCATGGGGCCAGTGCTCCCGCACCCGCAAGTCCCCGCACATCCACACCTGCCGCGTGTCTGCCCCCCGCACCCCCGACGGCATGAAACAGACACGTCTCCTGTGGCCGCAGGTCAAATACCCCTCACCCTTGGGGAGAAGAAGGAGCCAGGGTGGGGGAAAATGAACCCAGTCTATTTTCCTGTGCTTCTAGCAGAGACCTGGGCCTAGGAAGTATGGTGACTTGCCCCCAGGGCTCGCTCTGTTTTCTCTTTGGTTTTATTTATTCGTTCCTTTGTGAAAGTTTATTTATTTTGAGAGAGAGACAGAGCTTGAGCATGAGTGGAAGAGGGGCAGAGAGAGGGAAGGAGAGAGAGCATCCCAAGCAGGCTCCGTGCTGTCAGCGCAGAACCTGACGTGGGGCTCGATCCCACGATGCTGGGATCCCAACCTGAGCCGAGAGCAAGACTCAGAGGCTCAACCGACGGAGTCACCCAGGCACCCCACCCCGTTTCCTCTTTGGTTCCTCCTGGGTGGGAACTTGGGGTGAAACAGGGAGCCGTCACCTGCGATGTGGTGACAGTGTGTGAGGCTGTCTCTGCCCGGGGCCCTGGGGAGAGCGCACCTGCTCGCCCAGCCGGCCCCTCATATCCACTTCCAGGGGGACCTGGGCACCGGATGAAGCAGCAGAGACAGAGCTGAGGGTGACACCGTGTGTCTCCCAGGCTGGTGGCGAGAGGAGGGAACAAGGTCGCCCCGATCGGGGTTATTGCGTATGAGCAGACAGGACACAAACATCGCAAGGACGAGCAGCTCACTCCCGCCTGGAAGGGCGTCTGGACGGCTGGCTGATGCCCTTTTTTTTTTTAATGCTATTGATTCAATCCCCAAAGGTCATGAATCACAGGAGGAATTATTCTTAAGATATTTGCTGAGCCTGACCTCCTGTAATGATTTTTTTCCTACCGCGGACCAGTTGGTTCAGTGGGATTTTTGTTCCTTGGCTGTTGTTACAAAGCCCCCTCTCCCCTGGTGAACCCCACGTCCCGAGGCCGATGGTGGGGGGTAGACTGGACACGCAGCTCCAGGGCTGTGGACGTGCGGCCCCGGGGCCCGGGAGGCCGCTCCCAGGGGGGCTCAGGAAACACGTAATGGGAGCATCACTTTGCACGCGTGGGCCACGCCTCCCTGTGCAGACACTGTCCTAGGCTGCCCCGCGGGCAGATCAGTGAATTCGTTACCTTCCTCGTACGAGGCTTATTGTGTTTCTTTCTGTGATCACTTGAAGTTTGGTACATGATACAGTGTCATCTATTATTTATACAGTGTCCTTCGTACTCAGTATCACAAAATGTTTTGCAGCAAGAGTGAGACAGAGAAGCAGAAACCTCTGCAGAGGCGGCAAGACCTCTCCAGCAACGGGGACATGGAGGCCGCGGGCCACACTCTGTCCCCACTCCCCACTCCATCCGGGCCCCCCCTCCCGAAACCGGCCCAAAAGACACACCTGCCAGAGCCCCTCAGGACCCAGCGTGCACACAACCTTTGGGACCCAGCCAAGTACGCTCCCCCCCCAACGTATCCCCTTAAAACAAATACAGAAATGGCGTTTCTCTCTGCAAGAGCGCCGCACGACTCTGTGGGGTCTTTGGTTCTGTTGTTGTTGTTTATTCTCAGAGGCAGATCAGATTAATTTTACTGCAGTTGAAAATCATGCAAATATAGTTGAGAAAGAGGCATTTAATTCTTTATTGCTCTCGAACGCCGCGCCGCAGCACCCCCAGTTCCAACGCGGCGCCGTGTTTCAGCGCTGTTCCTCCATACAGTACAGCACAATGTTAATTTTCCGCATTACTTTATTCCTTCTCCAGACCATATTTTACAACAGAGAAAACGAACTGCTTGTAATTACACTGCATGCCAGGACAAATTAAGTAAACACGCATTTTTAATGCTTTGGGCTGTTAGGGCACAAAACAAAGGACTTCAGTTAAGGTCAATATCAGAGTTATGGAATTGCCCAGGGAGACAAAAGACAACCCGTGATTGAATGTGGGCCGAATGGAATCAGCTTCACTCAATGCCGCAGAACCGGGTTCCGGAAAATGGTGTCCTGCCAATGAGGCCAGGACATTTTTCCTGTTTCATATTCATTTTCTTGGATATTAATGCTAATGCCAATAATTTTTAAAAATCATAACAAACTAACAGAAAAATCCATCGTATCATTAGCAGGGACATAAGTCAACTAAAAGTCCACAGGCTTCCACACCTGCCTCTTAGACTCGCATCTGAACAATAACGTGCGATCGATAGAGCCTGCAGACGTTCGTAGTTCTGTTTTCCTTCCTTATTCTTTCCCCGCAAGACATCAGTTCACGATCACACCAAGTGTTCAGAAGGGAGGAGATGCCGGACCAGGAAAGGGTTGACGGGGCTAACTTTGCTGAAGGAGCCACAACGTAAGGAGAAAGAACCGGGTAAATACCCAGCACGGCTCAGGAAGAGCAGAGAGGAGTGCTGCTCCTCCACGGGCCGCACCCCTGGCGGCCGAGGCAGAGGATGGAAGCAGCTTGCAGAGGAGGTGTAGACGGAAGCGAGGTCTTGGATGCCACCCCGGCGGGCATGCTGGGGCCTGTGTGGCTCCGTCCTCACGCCGTCCACACCAAGACACGCACTTCACGTCCCCCCATAAAACAGGACGCTTGCCCCCCTGCTAGGAACTTCCTAAACACAGTCAGTGCAGCCCATCCCCGAGCCATGACTCCCTATTTGCACATTCCCCCGCTCACTAAAATTTGTCCCCTCAAAACCAACTCTCGCGGTGCCTCGTGGTCGCGCGCACACGTGTGCGGGGCAGCGACAAGTCGAGTCGCCCGACGCGCGTGCTCCCCGCGGAGGCAGAGCAAGCTGGCGGTCCCCGCTCTGACACTGCGGGCACGGGCCCTCGCGGCCTGCTTAGTGCCACGGGCCGCACGTTTGGGTGGTTTCTGCGGGTGATCTCAGGTTTAAACGGCCCCACGCGAAGCGCCGGAGAGCCGTCTGCGTGCCCGTGGGCGCAGGAGGCCGTGAGGCGCTCGCGGAGAAAAC